>ML686014.1:1050789-1064284 GCA_007922175.1 Pelusios castaneus
TCGACTTAAGGAGTCAACTTGAGGCTTAAGTCGACCTAAAACTAGGTGTTATTAAGTCGACTCAAGTTTTTCCTTAAGTCGACTTAAGGAATTGCTTCAGTCGACTTAATAAAAGCCCAGTGTGGACGTGGCTTCGTTTAGGTCGACTTAAGCCTAAACTGACAAATACTTACAGGCATGCTTAACTTCCCACACACTAATCCTCCCTTGGAATCCAACATGTGTAAAGTTCAATACGTGTTTGCGGAGCTGAAGACCAGGAATCACATGAAAAAATATCCAGAGTCCTGGGCTGGTAAATTTGTAATAAATAGTTGTCATCTACTAGGAGCATTACGGTCATGCCTAGTGGCTGTCTCTGAGACTGAGGACTCCTTTGTGCTGGGTGCTGTGCAGACATGAAATAATAATAATTAATAAGTATGTAGCTCTTATAGACTGCTGTTCATTAGTAGATCTCAAATCGTTTCCTGTCCTGAAGAGTTAACAGTATAAACAGACAAGACAAAATAAGGATTGTTATCCCCATTTACCAGACGGGGAACTCGTACATAGAGAAATTAAGTGACTTCCCCGTAATCACAAAGCAGGTCGGTGGCAGAGTTGGGACTAGCATGCAGAACTCCCAAGACTCTGTCCAGTGCATTATGGAGGCTGCTGTCTCAATTGCTCCCCTGAAGTTTTTAATCAAAAGGAATTGCTTCCTCCTTGCAGGTGGAAATCTGTTATTTTCTCTCTATCACTAATGCATCTGTCACTATGGTTTTAAGTGCCAAGAATCTTTGTATCTTTGCCAAGAAAAGAGGATTTTATATTCTGCCTTCCTAAATTTCCTCCCACAGAATTTTCAAATGGACATGATATGTTTCACCTCTTATCCTAAGATATTGCTGTGCGCTGTTATAAATCTTCACTGATTCACCCTAGAGGTGGCTGCATCTCATACTGGCAAAAGAATCCCAGTACAGCATTGCAGTGTGCTGTTAAATAGCTACTGCTCTTCGCTACAGGGTGGATGCATTTCCATAGTGGGTAAAGGGATCCTTGTATGCCTATGAGATTAGAGATGCAAGATGTATTTGTATTTTTTCAGGGTTTCAAAGGAATGCATGAGATTTCAGTAACTGTTCTGCTCACAGATTATACATGCATTTATCAAGAAGCATGTGTATTTGCACCAAGATGGCACAAACTAATCTATTACCTTTGTCTTGGCAAGAAGCAGCAAAGTGTAGCAGCATGCAGGGTGGCTCCATTTAAAAAGCAATTGTGCAACTAATCTTGCTCCATTATTTCTGACAGGGAATCGTCACCATATCATATCTTAGAGAAACAGAGAACTATTTGCACATCTCAGTAGGATAATGGATGGGGTGAGAAAGCGATTGTGAGGGCTGATATAGACGTGAGGAAAGCAGTCAAGTGGGAAAATAAAATGCATGCAGGGCACGAGGAAGATGGGGTGTTCACTGTGGGGAAAATAAATATTGCGAAGAGGATGGACAGACAAAGCAGTAGGAACATGGGACAGGGGGCTAACCCGTGGGCTTGTCTCGGGAGAGAATGGTGCACATGGACTGCTGCTAATGGTTACAGAAGCTGTCTGTCACTGGCACTTGAAATTGTAATACAGTGATCACAGAATTTCCGAGGTACCGGTTCTAGTGTCGTCCTAGTAACTAACCAGTCCATTCTGTCTGACAACTGCGTGCGTGTGCTTTTATATCCCAGTGTCTCAGGTTTGATCCCTGCAGACAGCCCCACCAGGGACTGTTACAAATGAGGCTTGATCTATGCTTAAAACTCATCCTGGCATAGCTGCGTCAGTCAGGGGTGTGACGAAAAACACACGGCTACACTGACACCCTCCGTCTCCCCCACCTGGGGTAGATGCAGTGAGGTCGACAGAAGAGCTTAGCTGCATCGCTGCCGTTGTTTGGGGAGATGGTGCTCCGACACCAGCAGATCCTTGGTGGATGCTGTGCCTGCACTGGGCAGCTCTGCCAGCAGAGACTAGTGCAAACAGCCTGATAGTCCAGATGGTGATTTGAACTGTCAAGGGCCTGAAGTTCCGGACCAACTTCCTTGGCCAGTGGGCACGTGCATCCCACCCTTAGACGAGACCTCTTTGTCCCCTCTTAGACCAGGTGTAGAGGTTTATGAGGCTGCTCCTAGGGCAGCCCCCCTAGCTCAGGCAATGGCCCCTCCTGGGGCCTAGAGGGAGTGAGTTCAAGCCCTCAGCTGACCCCTTTGCAGGGGGGGCTCTCACTAGTTGTGTTACCCTAGCGCACATAGGAGCTGCAGCTCAGATCTGGGGCTTGTCGTACCTAGCAAGCCAGAGTCCCTGCTTGGAAGAGGTCGTGGTTTCAATAGACAAAGTGGAAAGGAAAATATTATGATTCCAATTCACAGCTGGGGAAACTGAGCCACAGAGTGATTAAGTGACTTGCCCAGAATCCCCCAGGGGGCTTGTGACTGAGCAGGAACTGAACACAGGTGCCCACAGACCAGCTCTCAGAGGATGACTCCACTCAAGTGGTTGGTAGAAGCCAGAGTGGGAGACTGGCTGGACTTTGGGTCCCCTATAGTCTGGGAAGGCCCATGAAAAATATCACTGAGCTTTGTAAAATGATAAGAGATCGTTTTTCCTCCCTACCCCTCTTGGAAATGAAGAATGAATCCCCAAATTCCTGGGTGGAAAGCAACTGAGCACCTTGCTCATTATTGCCTAGTTCTCTACCCTGGTCTCTGATAAGATGCACCACCTGTCATGGGCTCTGGGCTGGCACTCTAGCCATTGTTAAATCTTGCTGATTGGGCAATCCTGGCACAAAGACTGGCAGCTGCTGCCTGTAAGGAATGGCAGGGTGAGCTAATGGGGAAGGAAGACTCTCTTCTCTGATAGCTGAGTCCTGCATTGAAATATGGGATAACAGCCAGATCCTTTTATCTGCGGCAATTCATTGCCAGCACATCATGGGAGATCACATGATGTTTCCTTTGCCACTGTCCCTTATTGACCCCCCTTTCGGCAACCCTGACATTGTCAAAGTGCAGAAGGGGGAAAAATGCATTCAAATGTGTAAGTAGCAACAGGGTGGAGTGGGGGAGGTCACTGTTACGCAGGCTTATTTGGATACAGGATTCTGCTTCACTCCCTGTCCTAAAATCTTACCTAGTACAGCTGTTCAATCAGGTGGGTGTGTCTCCACTGCTTTTCGGGGCAGATGGGTAGTTGCATACCTGGGTCAATTTTCATCTACTTAGCATGGCTAAAAATAGCAGCGAAGCTATAGCAGCATGGACCTTGGTATGAGCTAGCAAATTGAGGGTGTACCCAGGGTTCAGGGGCACCTGAGCTAATGCAGGCATGCCTCGCCGTGATACAGTCACCTCCACCTGCAGTGTAGATGTGCTCAGCCACCTTTGAACTCAGAGGTAGCTGCATTGCTGTGGTGGGAGAAGTGATCTCTCTGTGCTAAAAGGATGTGTTCTGCCCTCCCAGAGTGTTGTCTGAGTGTAAGCTGGTTGGCCACGTCCCTAGCCAAGGCATTAAATAATACTCCCAAAGGTAACAGAATTTCAGTCCTTTTTTCTTCATTTCTCCAAACCAGATAGAGAGATAGGTATGGAGGCACTGCGATTGATTGATCTACCTCACTCATTCTAGCTGCATTCAGATTGCCCGTTGTACCACTTGGCAGGCCTGGTTCTGGTTCCCATTATATGACCCCCTGGACTCATTCCCATCACCTAGGAAGGAGGGCTGCACCTGGCATAGGTGAGGCTGAGCCCCAGCCCTCTTGAAGGATCTGCACACCTGGTGACACTGAGTCTGAAGGCCACCCAGACCAATAGCTCAGAGAGAGGTGGAACTGCCATATTTGTCTTATTTGGGCCATTGACTCTGAAACCTACTGATGGCAACACAAACATTCCTAACTGTTGCACTACTGAGCATTTTACTGCTCCAAGTGTCCTTCCCAAATGCCAAAACCTCCCATCACCCACCTTGACAACATGAACAAGGTAGTAATGGGCATCAGGACAAGGATCTGTGGCTCACTAGAAACTGAAAATGTGTGTGTGGCAGGGAGGGGGGGATACAATAAACTGAGCAGGAGAGGCCAGCCACAAATCTTGAGTGCCCGCCACTTATCTGAAAGCTGTTGCCATTCCCATACCTAGTGGGTGTAGTCAGAAGTGTTCCATCTGCTCTGGGGCTGGAGATGGGCTAGGTAATTGAACATCTCCAGGTTGCTGAATGCCCCTTCTTGATCACACCTCACCACGATTTCACGTGGCAGATGAAACGGATCGGGTTAATCTTGCACGTGAAAGACCACTGGGCATCCAGTCTATAGCCAATGGAAGATTAATATATTTACCCTCCAAGGCCTCGGTGAGTTAGGGCAGTGCTATTACCCCTGTTGCACAGACGGAGAAAACAGTGGAAAGGCTAAGGGACTTGCTCAGGGTAACAAAGCAGAACAGGACATTGAACCCCCTACCCCTTCTACCACCTGCTCTGGCATCCAAACTACTGCACAATCCTTCCTCCCAGCAGGCATAAATCCATGTCACAGACCTGAAGTCCACAGGGTGACAGCATCTTATACCAGCTGGTGTTCAGGCCCAAGCAGATCTGATTCGTTTTATTATTATTTGTATTCCAGGGACCCTTGGGTGCTCAGCCCACACACGTGTGGTGAGAGAGTGTCTCTGCCCCTGCAATCAAGAGGCACCACAGAGGGAAAGCGGACGAGCAGCAGACACAGCAACAGAACCCATACCCCTTGAGGCCCAGTCTAACACCCTAGATGCCACACCATGTGACGTGCTCAAAAGCTGCCATCTGCCCTATTCCTGATGACTTCATCTGTACTTGTGAGGTTCTCCCTGCCCTCAGAGGATAGGGCCCAGCCTTCCACTGTTTTCAGCAAGAACTGGACAGCCAGGGCCGTCTAGGTCTCCATAAAATGCAGAGCAAGCCGCACCACCTGCTGCTGACACACGTAGCCAGAGGGGCCTCTAGCTCAGTTTCTGTGGCTCATCCCTTCATCGGTCCCTCTGTCAGGGCTGCCCACTGCAAGATACGGAAGCCTAGCCCCTTAGGAACTGGACGGGGAACTCCCAAATTCACATCAGGCAGGATCATCTGGTAGAAATAGCTTCCAGTTCTAGGGGTGACTGCGTCTGTATGTCCCTAACCTGTCCAGTCTTCCCTGAGCCGCATTACACTTCCTCTGCCCCTCTTCACACTGTCGGACCGCAGCGCCTTCAGCCACAAGATGCCCCTCAGCCCACTGGTCCCAAATGGCCTCCAGGGACGGAACCCGCCATCCTCCAGAGCCGGCTATAAATAGAAAACCCCCCACACACATTCCCACCTGGATGGGGCTGTCGGACATGGAGGGTGATGGATGGTGGATTTCATGCTGCATTTTTAAAGGCCGGAAGAGTGTTGGTGGGGGATTGGGGTTGGGGGCAGCCACCGTTTTCAACCAGCCGCTCTGGGTGACCCGCAGAACAACCAAGCCCCTGATGGAATGAAAACAATCCCTTGGCTTTCTCCCGATAAAGGGGGCCGGTGTATGACAGCCACAACTGCCGCAGCCCTGAGCAATGGAAGACAGGGTCGGTGTCACGGCTGGGTCAGGCCCAGGCAGAAGAATGGGATCCAGCTGTAATTTACGACCCAGGCTGACACCTTGAGTTAACACTTGGCCAGAGCTGACGGCTGGAAGGAAAGTTTTCAGGGGTCCAAAGGAACCAGCTGAAGCCATAGGGCAGAATGAGTGCAACGTGGCCAGCACAGGAAGGGGGGGGCAGGGTGCGTTTAAAGAGACAGGACCCTCTTAGTTGAAGGAGCACCCAAATGCTCAGATTCAGCCCTCCTTGCATTTCAAGATGGTTCTGATCCAGAATTGTTGGTTCAGCCTGTTATAAAGACCTGGAAAGTTTAAATGGAGGAAACTGAGGCATGGAGAGGAAAAGTGACGTGCCCTGGTCACCTGGTGAAGCAGTGGCAGAGCTGCAAAGGAAACCCAGTCTTCTTCACTCCCAGTCCTGTGTCATCAGTGGCAAAGCCCTTTAAAACAGTGTCACTGTGTCTTTGTGAGCGAAGATGACCAAATCAGACAGAGAGGGAACAGTCCAAGAGCGCTGCCTGTCTCGGGAACTGGAATCACAGTCCGCCTGGGACAAGAGGTGCTTAGTAAAGAAAACAACCACACTCAGGCTTCCCCACAGTTCAAGTCCCACCTTTGGCCTCTGCTGTTTACCAGGGACCATGCCCTGCCTGGAGGCCAAACAGCGTCCTGCACATAAACAGATCATGAAGCCAAGGAACAATTTGGGCTGGTGATTTGCCCCAGGGGAGGGCTCTCCCAAGGGAAAGTGAGTGGGTGGGATCCAGACACCAAAGGGCCCCATAGGTCAGGGAAAGGGTGTCATGGTAACTGCTTCCTGACCTGCCCTGAAGAGCCTCACTGTGTCACCACATCTCCTCTCTCTGGATCACGTGGCATTCAGAGGAGGATTGGGGCCGGGCCATGCAATCAGAGCACAAGAGACTACTCTTCTCATTTACTAGATGTATTACAGTAGCTGCCGTTATAGACCAGGACCCCATTATGCTAGGCACTGTACAAACATAGACCCAAAAGACATGTCCTGCCGCAAAAGTCTTATTCCTCAGGCTGGCCTGGAAGATCAAGGATTTGGAAGGGGATGGATGAGCCCATTTTAGGGGAGCAGGAGGAAGAAGCTGAGGAAGGAGGAGTGAGAAGGCACCCCCGGCAGCCAGTCAGCCACTCTGCTATTTTTAGCCTGAGAACTCAAGCCCAGCTAGCGTGAGCCTGTCTCCACACAGCTGGAAGTCCTTGCTCCTAGTTGCGGGGTGTATGTGCCCTCTGGATACATCTACACTGCAAAAAGAGATATGGAGCCGTGAGTGTCAGAGCCCAGGTCCACCTACTCAGACTGGTGCAATGAGGTGAAAAATAGCAGTGTAGACATCTGGAGCCTACCCAGGCTCTAAGACTCACTGCCATGGGTTGGTTTGCTCTTTATGTGCAGTATCCTGTGCATCATCCTGTGCATCTTGGTTCCTCCTCTGTGAAATGGAGGTGGCTATTCAAAAATGGAAGATCTTGGGGTGCATCTACACTGGGGGATGTTGCGGCAGAGATCAGCGAACCTGTGCGAGCCCTAATCTAGCTAACACGGGGTCCGACAGCACTGCAGACGGGGAAGCATTGCACTAGCAGGCAAGATGAATAGGTATCCAGGATCCCCAGTCTTGTTTGCATGCTGCTGCATCTACACAGCTCTTGTACCCCATGCTAACTCAATTGAGAGCTGCCAGCCCTTGTTCTAATCACATCTTCCCTTGGAAAGTAGACATAGGCCAGGTGGGGGATGCACTGTCTCCCGTTCTGTGTCTATGCAGCACCTTGCACAAAAGGGGCCCTGATCTTAGCAGCTCCGATCCCATTGGTAATGTTAATTCTGTCCCTGGGATCCTGATGCGTAGGTAGCTTCCAGGCCGGTTTAGCCTTAATTTCACCCCCACCCCGGTGGCCTCTCCTGCTCTAGAGCCATCTGCCAAAGATGATGGCGCCTGGAGCAGGGCTGTGACTCAGACTTCCCAGAGCTCAGAGTCCCTGCTGGGCTAACCTTTCTAGACCCCTCTCCACGGGGGCCCACAGGAGGGAGAGGTTGTTGATCCCAGAAAAGTGCCAAAACAAACAAGAGGCGGAGAGGGGACTCTGGTGGCAGGGGAGCGAGGACACAAGGTCAGCACAGGAACAGATCAATCCCGCCCGGTGACGCCGGCCCAGGCAATATTTTTAACCTCATAATTAACTCCCTGGCTGACAAGGAAACAGGAGGGCCAGGCGTCAGCGCCAGCTTTGCAAGCGGTGTTCGCCCTTTCGTGTTGCTGATGTGGTGACGGTGAAGAGAAACGTGTGGTTTCTCCCACCCCTGGCACTCCGGTCTCATTAGCAACCAGCGATACAGCCAGCCGGCAGAGCTGGAGGAAAGAGATCTTTGTTCCGCAAAAGGAGGCCAACGTTGCATGCATAGAGGGTTGTGATGTTTGGCTAAGAGCATCCAACCGCAGGCTTCCAGGCCTTACCACCAAACTAGACCCCACTTCCTGGAGCCTTCATATTATAGCCCATGTACCCCCAGTTTTCAGGCCCATGGCCACATCAGACCCCTGCTCTGCTCTGCTCTGCCAGCTGCTTCCGATGCAGAGTACTTGGCTGGCTGGCTGATTTCAAACTGTGTTCCATTTAGAAATGGAACAATTTAGGGATTAGAGAAATATAAGTTACAAGTTAGGAAGCAGTTTCTAGCTGTAAGGATAGGTAAAGGACACAAGGGAGTTTGTGTCATTAGAGGCTTTTAAGAACAAGTTAGACAGACACCTGTCAGGGATGGCTTAGGTATTCTTGGTCCAGCCTCAGCACATCAGGATGAAGTAAATTCCTTCCTTCCCAACAGTTCAATGAAAATAAAAAAAAGATCAAAATTACCCAGGACATGAAATTTCAAGCAAAAATTTTGCTTTGGGTTGATCAAAATGTTTTGTTCCCATTCTGGCCTTTTAAAACTTTTTGACACGATCTACAATTCTCTTTGGTTTGGGCTGGTTTTTTTTAAAAAATCAGTGAGTTTCATTCCTAAGTGACAAATCCAAAGGTTCCTTTCAGAAAAAGTTTTGACCCTATTGAAATGTTTCACTTGGGTTTTTTTTCCCCCCAAGGTGAACTTTTGCTACCCCTGACATTTTTTTCTAAAAGTTTCGGTCTCAGTGAAAACTGCATTTACCTTTGAGAAAAATGTTTTGACAAGAATTTCTAACCAGCTCCACTGGCTGGGCAGTTTCTCACATAGGCTAGAAAGGGTGTGGAACATCATCTGCCCAAATGATCCATCTAAACTCATTGCCCCGCTGTGCTATTGGAAAACACTGATTGGTCTCTAGACCCCCCCGAACAGGTGAAGCCAGAACACTGCTAGGCACTATTAAATAGACTAACTGTACATCAGGGTTGAGTTACCCAGCCACAGGTGTTTTGGTAATTGGCAGAGCTTGGGAAAATTCCCAGCCCGCTCCCCCCTCCCCATTTCACCCCAGCACCCTCTCTTAAGGGTATGTCTACAGTGGAGCCTCTGTTAAGTCGACTTAGTGAGTCCCCAGCTCTGCGTCTACACTTGCAGGTGCTAGATCCGTGGAAGCGTGGCCAGGAACTCTGCGAGGGAGCCTGGAGGCCAATTAGGTCGACTTAGGGCTATTCCCCGTCTACACTGGCTTAAGTTGACTTAATAAGATTGACTTAAGCCTTAGGTCGATCTTAAGAGATGGTGTTATTAAGTTGATTTAAGGAAGTGCTTAAGTCAACTTAATAAGCGCCCTGTGTGGCTACAGCGGTCTGTAGGTCGACTTAACCGTCCTTAAGTTGACCTAAGGCTCCAGTGTGGATGTACCCTTAGATTTCACCACTGAGGGGAAGGTTGGAGAGTCCCTGGCTGCAACCCATTACTTTCAAGGGGAAAATAAAGGGTTGACATGAATGAAAGGAAAATAGACCCCCAAATATTGAGCTAAACTTCCTGGTGGTTAGGTGTGGGAGCAACCCACACAAAAGCAGGGGAGTAAGGACTTTTGAAACAGATCGGGACTGGAGTGTAGGGGATGGGATTAGACGGGGCTCCAGCCTCTGTGATGCTGTCAATTTCCTTTTAATTCAAGGGTGCCTGGTCTCTTTGGTGTAAATCAGCATTGCTCTATTGGAATCAATGGGTCCATCTCTCCCCGGCCCGGATGCCTTTCCATGGGGGGGATGGGAACTCCCTAAAGGTATTCTTGCTCCAAGCTAGCAAGCACCTAAATGGTGACCCAGCCTGAATTCTGCATGTGTGCCTCCTGGATTCAAGTCACTCCCACTCCCGACTTCTCTTGGTTCTGATTTTCTCAGCCCTGCAGCTACGTTGCCTCTAAGAGTATGTGTACGCTGCAGCTGAGACAGTGCCTCCCAGTCCAAAGAGACAGACACACGCTAGCTCTGCTTGATCTAGTGCACTAAATATAGCAGTGTGGACATGGGCTAGCCACCCGGACCCAAGTACAGGCCTGTGCTGCAACCTAAGGGTATGGCTACTGTGTAGTGTGGGTACGGGCTCTGACACATGTTCAAGCCCAAACCCCCGAGCATCCCCACACAAAGCCCTGCACCTGCCCCCACACAGAGCTGGGACTAGCTGGTTCATCCAGGGGTACAGGTACGAGCCCAGCCTGCATGCTTTGCCACGAGACCATAACTAAAGTTCATGCTTGGTTAGTCCTCCAATTCCTAGGCCCCTGTGTCTTCCGGCCCTTCTGCCTCCTCGTGTCCCACTTGCCTCCCTAACCTCATTGCTTTCACGGACACCGGCGTGGGTGATTGCTCCTGTAGCGGCGCGTGCCGGGGTTCCTGGCAGCTCAGCCTTAGACCCTCCCCCCCGGCCTCCTCATGGCACATGATCCCATCCTCTCGCAGAATAGTCCTCCTTGTTGTCAGAAGCGAAACAAGGGGCCCCCTTGTCTTCCCCGCTGGCCTGCGCTCCCCCGGCAAAGGTCACAACCCCCAGTGCCCTTTTCATGACATGTTCGGTCACGCCTTCTGTGCATTCCACAGCCCCTACATTCCAGCTGCCCCAGGGACGCAGAGCCTGCAGTTCACCTCCCCACCCTGCCCCTCGGCTGAGTGTTTTTCCCTGAGCTCAGCGACACCTGAAGATCCTAGAGAAGAAGAAATATCCGTGCCACCTTGCCCCCCCGTGGCAGCCCAGCCCTGCGCCATAGATGTCCAGCACTGTGAGGAGTGTGGAGCAGGGCTAACAACACTACGCCAGGTGGCTGGAGCATGATCACTGGAAAGGCTGTGTTTAAATTAAAAAAAAAACAACCCCAGAGCTAGCTTGCCAAGTCGTATTGTCCAGTGGGTAGTGTACGTGCCCATCAGGGCATTGAGATTCCTGTCCCAGCTGGGCTTTGTGACCCACGCAGGTTGCCCCTCCTTCTCCTCCTCTCCGTGTGTCTGTTTCATCGCCCAGCCTGTCCTTCATGGCATCAGGGGGGCAAGTCTGTGCATAGCAGGAGTCCTGTGGCACGTTTAAAGACTGACCAATTTATTTATCGCATGAGCTTTCATGGGCATTGGGTCAGCAACCCAAAGGCGGAGCAGAGCCATTTTTTAAAATGCCTTCAATAACCAAGTGTTTTGCGAGCAGCAATAGGTGTAGCCACTTGGTATATGTGGGGGAGGGGGGCAATGGGGCGGTAGGGGACTGGGAGCTGGGCGAAGGCACCTGCCACAGGGTTCCCGACTAGGCCACCTGGAGGGTCCCTCAGTGGCTGGGGGGGATCGGAGGGAGGGGTGGCTCCAGAGCTGCAGGTTGCAGATCCCCATAACCCATGACTTATGTTTTAAATAAATGTGTTAGTCTTTAAAAGTGCCACAGGCCTCCTTGTTCGTTTTGCTGAAACAGACTAACACGGCTCCCCCGTCAGGAATCTGTGCATAGTGTGTGAGCCATCTAGTGGCGCTTGCTGCGTTCTAGCCTTTGCAAAGTGGCCAGAAACCAGCCAGAGCAGCAGCGTGCATGTCCATGTGTGTTTAGTAAACACAGCTATGTGTGACCCAGTGGGTCTTTGTGTTGTTTTGGTTGCATAAAGGGCAAAAGGCAGAATGCAGTCCTTGTCTCTTTTAGGCTGGCAACATTCAAAGAAAATCCAGGGAGCTGGTGGCTGAATGCTCTTTGATTCCTTTGAAAAGACAGGCTTTAGATCGTCAGGGGTTGTCTCTTACGATGTGTATGTGCCAGCTCCTAGCGTGAGGGGCCTTGACCTCAGCTGTGGCCTCGAGGAATGATAGGAATACAAATAAATAATAATAGATTGCTGTGGGTCTGGGAGACACCTTTCCCCCAGCCCAGGCTGATTCTCAAAATCAGCGCGTGCCAAAAAATCAGAATCACGAGAGACAAGGAGTGGCGCCTTAAATCAGTGGCATAAAGGAGATGGCGAATGTGAGCGAGGCTTTCAAGAGCACGACATCTGTTTTGGTGGCAGCTCTCCAGGACAATAAAGAAAACGGGAAGAAAACAGCAGTAAGTTTCTGCTCTCAGCCCCAGAGGTGTAAATTCAGCGTCTGCTCTTAGCCCCAGTGATGTAACTATTTATATCTTTGGGAAATGGGTGTAAAATGACAGCACGAGGTGCTACACAGTGGAGCATCCGTATAATTTGGAAGGAATGAAAAGAGACAGCAGAAAGGTTCTGGCAGCATTGGCCAGCGAATGAGAATCAGACACAATGCTGCTGGAACCAGCGAAATAAACAGCGGCAAGGCAAAGCGTAAAGGGAACGATAGCCAGCAAGCTGGATTTGCGGTTGTGGTGTATGCTTTAGCATTACAAGCTATTGCTTTAATTCTGAGAGGCTTTATTCCTTGCTTGCAGGCTAGGGGGCTCTGTTGTAGAAAAGTGTGCAAGCACAGTCAGTCTGGAACGAGCCAGCCTTAAAGCACGTTGGCATGAAATGAGTCTCTCTGTATTTGGGAGCAGCCTGTTTTCTCTCTGTTTTGGAGCTCTTGTGTGTTATCATTCTGAATTCTAAGAAATAAAAGTGTTATTCCTTCCAGCAATAGCATCTATCTTTTTACTCAAACGTCTTTATGTTCATGGTATGAACATTATAGCAGTGTTACCGTCTGTCATGATTTTGTTATAGGTCTTGAGATTTTAAGATTCCAACTGCTAGAGTCATGTCATGTGAGAATTTCAGCTTTCATTTTTTAAAAAAAATGTAAATTTCTAGTCTTTGACGCTTCAGAGAAGCCTGAAGACATGATCCTTAAAACCTCTGGCAGCTGAAGACAAATATAAAAGATCCCATATTTGCTTAATATTAATGAGTTTTGGGGCAGTTTGTGACACTTATGAAAATATCTTGGACAAACATTACTGATGTAAATGGAATCTTATTGAATTAAGTTCAATATCGTTGGAGTCCACTGTACTCAGGGAACATGCAGAGTTGTCAGATCAAGGCGCTGAGTTCATTTTGCCGTGAATCACAGGGTTGTATTCAAATGGCTGCCAGGCACCTGTGAGAATGTTTAGGGCTCTCAAAAAGTGTGTGAATATTAGCCATATTGATGGCTTGTAGAACAGAAAGTGCCATCTGCTGCGCTCTGTTCTCCAATTTTAAAATGGTTCAGTCATCCAATGAGGGAGCAGAAACAGTGCCATGTGATTTTGGTAACCAATTGCATGTTAGGAATGAGCAAATAATGACTAATCAGGGGAAATGCTTGGGAGTATCTCATAAGATGAGAATGATTGGTTCAACTTAATCAGAAATACTTATGGATAACAAAGAATCCTATCTATCTATCTATCTATCTATCTATCTATCTATCTATCTATCTATCTATCT
>ML686014.1:1064294-1075739 GCA_007922175.1 Pelusios castaneus
TCTATCTATCTATCTATCTATCTATCTATCTATCTATCTATCTATCTTAGGGCTACTCTAATTTATCCTCAGTTCCCATGGTCACATATGAGCCCTAAGAATCAGAGAATAGCTCCCATGCAGTGTATTCTGGCCCATCCAATGTTCCTGATTCGTCCCCTGCACCGGTAGGAACAAGGCCCTTGTGCCAGCTCCGCCACATCTGGGAAGGCATCTGCGCAAGGAGGTGGGTTCTGACCACTTTAAGGCCCCTTATTGCTGCCAGATCGGCTTGGCAGGGCCTGCATATGACTGAGAGCCAGGCCCAGGATTTTGATTATTTTTAGTGTGGAAAGTTTGTCCAGCTGGCCTGGATGGGGAGGTTCTAGAAGATGCCCTGTTGCAAAAAGAAGGTGGGCACATGAGTGTATGCATATGACTGCAGGAGCTTTTGTGTGTGTGTGTGTGTGCGTGCATGCGCGCGCGTGTACCTATATGTGTGTGCATATAAGCATGTATATACACCCATGAGTGTATGCGCACACATGTGTGCCTGCCATGTGTGTTTATGAGCTTATGTACATATATGAGTGTATGGATGTACACAACTGCATGTATATGTTTGTGCGTACATGTGGGTGTGCATACAATGTGTGTGTACACATGTGCATGCATGAGTGTGTGTGTGTGTGTGAGCATACAAGTGTGTGTGTGTGTGTGCATGCACACTTGTGTGCATATGGGTGCATGAATGGAAGTGTGTATTCCTGCACATATATGTGTGTGTGCATGTGCACAAGAGACCTCCCATCTCTCTCTCTCTCTCTCTCTCTCTCTCTCTCTCTCTCTCTCTCCTGCAATCCTGGCATCGGTGGGGCGGGGAGGGGAGCAGCCAGCCAATTATCAATCATTCTGGTCAGTCAGCAATAAAAAAAATCCAGTCAAGCAGGTCAAGCATTAGGGCCGGCTGGCAGGCGGATTCCTGGTTAATGACCTGTAGATACATTGCAAGGCGTGAGACGATGGGATGTGTTTGTTTGACACTTTCCACCCGGAGCTGGGATTGCTTTGCCCAGGGCCACCTGGCCGCTCCTCCCCTGGCCGTGGTAATTGCTGCTAGCCTGTGCGTTGGTAGGAAACACACCCCATCCCAGCCCCCCTGCAATGAAGCACGAAGCTCACACCTGCAGATGCTAACCAGGCTGGGGCAGCAGTGGGAGGAGAGAGGTGGGAGTCTGCCACCCTCCATCACATCAGTGTGTAGGGCACTGAACAGATCAGCAGGAGAGTGAGGTTCTATTCTTAGCTCTGCCCCTGGCCTGCTGGGTGACCTCATGGAAGTCACTTTCTGCCTCTGTGCCTCAGTTTCCCCATCTGTACAATAGGGATAATGAATTGATCCTGGTGCTTTAAGATGTGTTGAGAAACGGCCCTAGCTAAGAGCCAGAGATTTTTATTGTCTCCTCATTCAAGGCTCTTCCTGGCCTGTCCTCCCACTTATTATCTCCCATTCATCAGCCTCCATCACCTGCAAGTTATGTTTTCAAACAAGCCCCTCTGGGCTTGCTCTTGTGCTGCCCCTCTTGTTTAGAAGGAGCATCCCCATAGCCTCTGCAACACTACTGTGTCCCCTTTGCCACGATGCTTGCAAAACCTTGGCAACGGGGTGTGTCGTAACCATGACCCGTCAGGATAATCTCATTGTTTCATGGCACATCTCCCGGTCTCTGCCTCTTGATTTTGGGGCAGTGGCCATCACTGTGTTTGTACAGCACCTAGCACCATGGGCCATGCCTGAGGCTCCTAGGTGCTGTGGTAATTCATACAATAATAATAATAAACAATAAACACAGGAGCAGCAGAAGGCAGTAGAGGGTGCTCTCTCTCCTCTGAGTCAATGTTAGTCCGTGTGTCCCGTCCCCCCCCAGCTACACGAAATTGCTGCAGTGATTAGAGTGGTTGGTCTCACGGGGGGCACTCTCTTCTCTGAGTCGTCCCCCCCCCTTCCCCTCCAGTGAAACTTTGCAAAACCAAAGTCCTCATGACACGTGGGATCACAGAAGATTCATCAACCCATTTCACAGCCCCCACCCAATGAGACCTAGGGGTGCTCGCCCCCTCTGCCAAGCTGGCTGTGAGTATCTCAAATCAGCTATTCCCCCCCCCCCAATTATGGAGGCATCTTCCAAAACTCAGAAGTCTCTTTGGAAAACTTTAGCCTTGAAGGCTGGGTTAGGGTTGGATCAAAAACCTGGATCCAAGCCCTGCCAAGCTCTGGGTGCAATAACGTGGCTCAGGACAGCTGCTAACTGCTCTCACTACCCCAGCTCCCTGACCCGAAGTGCCGCTGGCTTTACAATGGGGCCACTGGAAGATAACGCGCCTGTTACAGAAGTGCCAACCCCCAAACATCAAAAACCATGCGTCAGGCTCACCAAAAATTGCAGGATTCCCTAAAAATATGTGCACCTTCTGCTTTTTGAGCCTGCAGGGTGCACGTTTCGAAGCTCTCTCACCAGCCACGAGGGCTAGAAACTGACCTTTTCCTGTAAGAATGAAGGCTGAAATCCTCACGTATTCATGTGACTCTGGGCGCTGGGGCTTTAAGGAAAACAAGAATCATCATGAGACTCAGGACAAAATCATGAGAGTTGGCGACACTGGATGGGGGACGGGGACGGGGGCGGGGGGGAGTCTGGTGCATCACAGCCCTGCAGTGGCTTATTAAAGGGGATGAAGGAGTAGCTCTGACACTTTACTCTCTCCCGTCTGGAGGCCCTATTCACTGGGGGATCAGCCGACTAATTTGAGGCGATGACTAAGGGCCTGACATGATCCCTGCTTGAGAGAGAAACCTGCCTCTCCTCCAGTTGTTTAAGTACTTAATGAACATTTGTAGAACATATGGTAGGACTATATTAACCCCCCACAACCCACCCCCACCACAGGCGAGCAAACAGTGCAGCCATTCAACAGCCCTCTGCCCCCCCATACCCTGCCCCACTCCTGAGGTCGCCCTGCCCCGGTTGCTTTGATACTTTCTGGCAGGCGAAATTATTAGAGAGGACAGTTTTAGCAGCAGCTTGACCCCCTCTGACCCCTAGCTGTTCTCTCCTCCGCTGACGGGAGGGGTTTCAAAAGAAGGGGTCAGCTAGTGGTCAGATGGTTCCTAAATGCAGGCCGAGATCTCAGCCCCGGGAGAATTTGGGGCACCGGGACGGGGACAAGCAGAAGGTGTGAGAGGAGAACTTGGACACATCAGATGGAAATGAGTTTAGCTCGGCATAGCCTCGCATTGCTGCTATGGAGGGTGTTAGGTGGGACATGTGAATAATTAATGGATGGAGCAATTCTTTCTTTCTTTCTTTCTTTCTTTCTTTCTTTCTTTCTTGTTGGCCAAAAGGAGAAAAGCACAGATTATCACTGGTTAAAGCCTCAGTATTGCATTGCATCCCAAACCTCTGAGAGAAGAAACGCCCACTTGGTGTTCCCCTTTTCCTGGGTGTTATACCTGGCCCTGCTGCTTGCCAGTGTAAGGCAAGTTCTTGCAAAGCACAGACCCTGCACACAGCCCCTGTCCTGCGAACACCTGACACTACAGCAGGGGACGTCAATGGGGCAGGGGATCACAGCCGGCACAAAAGAAGAGAGATCCAAAGGAGATTTAGTCAGTGACAGAGGAGCTAGGGTCAAATCTTCAGAAGGACTCAACGCCCCCGTCTGGGGCTGTGTTCTCAGAGGAATCCAGCACCCTTTAGATACCTAAACAAAGGTCAGCTTTTTTTTCCCAAGGGTCTCTGTTCAGTTCCCTTCAAGCACCCGTGTGCTGAGTGCCTGTGAAAATCTGCTTCTTAATGAGGAAAGGGTTCGTGGCTGGAACCAGGATGAGAGGCATTAAGCTGTCTGAGTAGCTTTAACCTCTGACCAGCAAACACACACGTGTGTACATATATGCACATGTATGTGCACTTTATCCTGCACACACATGAGCATATGTTCATATCTAGACACCCCTCCATGCACATGTACAAGGCAACACATCTCACAGTGGCTTCCTGTACTCAGGATGAGTTTGTTTAGATTTCATTTAGGGCACTTTGAAGGTGCGGCTGTCACTCCCCTGGGATGCATGTCAGCTGTGAGAGGCCACAATACACGCAGAAAGGGGGCGAGACAGGCCAGAGGAGGAGAGAAATATTTGCGGCTTCCCTCTTTGGATCCTATTTCAGGACACGCATCGAGGGGCACAGACACCCAACTCCCAAGTCACTTTCCCCCTTCCCAGAGGTTTCCAGCTCCCCGTGGAGACAGATTCACTGCTCCGAGACGGAAGTTAGATGAGTTCCACCACCAGCCCCGAGGCCAGTGATCTTCATCCATCACATTCATCGCTGGACCCTGGCATCTCCTTGCCCGGCTGTGATGCTTTTAACCATTGTAACCCCTGCATGTGACAGGTCTCAGTGCACGTGTGCTGTGTGCCCCACCTTGGGCCCTAGGGATAGCTTACCCACTATTAATAAGCTCAGGGTGGTTACTTATTTACGGCACAGAAGAGCTAATGGGACGTTTTCTGGGTCTGTCTCTTTTATAGCAGTGCACCACTCTAGCAGGGCTGAAGGGGTGTTAAAGCAGATGTCTTCTATCTCATCCAGTCTCTCTCCTGCCTCTGATGCCTCTGCACTGGCTAAGGATGGAGGCGGGACAGTGAACGAGGAAGGCCAGGGCTGTGAGGTGGTGCCATGCATTTTCTGAGTCTTTCTCTGGGGCCTGACTGGCTGGGTCTTGCTCATATTCTTAGGGTCTCACCACCACAATAGGCTGGGGTCAGGAAGGAATTTCCCCCCCAATCAGACGGGCAGGGACTTTTGTTGGGCTGTACTACGGGGGTCTAGGTTTGGTTGATAAGTTCAGTGTGGAGGTGCCGGTGCTGGTGACCTGTGACCTATGGGAGGTCAGCACAGATGATCTTACAGCCTCTTCCGGCCTTAAGCTCTGTGACTCTGCCCTGACACCGACACAGGGACTGAGCACGTTTTAGAAGGCAGGCAAGGGAGCCACAGAGAGGCCGAGTGACTGGCCCAAGGCCACAGAGGGAGTCTAGGAGCAGAGCTGAGAATTGAACCCAGGTGTCCCCCCCCCCGCCCCAAGTCCCACGAACGTGTCCTCCCTCGTGCCAGCTGAAACTGACATGGGCAAGTGCCTGCGTGAGCAGAAGTGAGACATGGTTAAGGCAGGGTGCAGGATGCTAGGGCAGTGAGTGTGAAAAAGCATCAGTTCACTATCTCTGAGGAGAAAGGGGATGGTGCCCTCTCCAGCGAGTGGCGTTGTTCTTATTTACAATCTGTGTTACGTTAGCGCCAGAGAGCCCCAGCCGTGGGCCAGGATCCCAGGGTGCTAGGGGCTGGACAAACACAGAACAAAGAGACAGCTCATGGTTTGGCTTCTTTCCTCCTTCCTTGAGCAGGAAGTTAAATCGGAAGGAAAACAGAGGAGGGAGAGAGGAGAAAACTGAGTAGGAATGAACTTCACACAGTGCCAGGGTTCCCTGCAGAGACGCATCACATTGCTGGGGCGCTGCTCCAAAGCAGTGGGTTGGGCAGGGGTTCATTGGGTTGGTCCATTGCAGGGAATTGGAGAGTCGGGGGCTCATTGGTTTGACCCACTGCAATGGCGGTGGGGATCATTGGTTTGATCCAGCGCAGTGTGTTGGGAGGGAAGGGGACCACTGGTCTGATCCAATGCAGTATATTGCGGGGGGGGGGGGGGTATGATTAGATCCAATGCAGTGGGGTGTGGGGGGGAGGTATTGGTCTGATCCAGTGCAGTTGGTTGGGAGAACGGTCATCGATCCACTCTAATGCATTGGCTTCGGGGGGGTGGGGGGGCTTTTGTTACCATCCAGTGCAGCGTGCTGATGGAGGGGTGAATTGGTGAGATCCATTGCAGTGAATTGTGTGTGGGCAAGGGACTCATGGTCCTGTTCAGTGCAGAGGAGAGAGGGGGAAGTCGGCTGGCTGGTGCCATCTGATGCAAAAGCTAGGGAAGGCTCCAGGGTCCAATATGGAGCGTGGGCAGGAGGGCAGCTGGCTTGAGGCCCAGCAGTTCCATCCATCCCACCAGGGAGAGATGAGCTGATTGGCCTGGTTCATGGCCCGATCCAGCACTGAAGCCCCACACCCTGCCGGACGCTCCCTGGGGTCCGTTGTTTGCCCACAGGGCGGCCTGTGCTGCTTTCTCCCTCCAGGGCTTTTTAACTCATCCAGTAATCCCAAAGTCCCTTAGTGAAAGACCCAGCCTCTGCCTGCTGGGGCTTTGTGCTGCCAGCGGTCGACCTGTGGCCATGCAGCCCAAACAAGAACGGATTCGGCTCCCGCGCAGGGCGGGCTCATACGCCACTGGCTGCTAATCCTGGCCTTAATGCAGGGAAGAATGGGCCTGCCTGAGGCTGCCTGGACCCCTCCAGGGGTATTGAATGGCGGGTGCAGTAGGGAGCCCCGGCGGCTACAATGGGAGTGTGGAAAAAGCTTCTCTGTTCAGAGGCCCAGATGAAAAGGCCCCTCTCTCTGCTCCCAGCAGCAGGCAAGGAGCTTTCAAAGGTCTAGACCGCCCCCATTGCCCAGCTGATCGGCTTGCCGCAAAGGCCACAGGGCTACCCAGATGTGGATAGGCAGGGACAAGCTACTTGAGGTCATTCTTGCCCATGTATCCCCAGTGTGTAAAGACACACAGCTGCCAACAGGAGCTCCCCCATGCCCAGGCTCCCAGGCAAACACATCCATGTGCAAATGTGTGTCCACGTGGGCAACTCTGTGCAGCTTAACATGCACCCAGTGGATGGATGTGCACAAGCATGCGCCCCCACCCCTCCCAAACATGCTTGTGCAGATGTCCACATGCACGTGTGTGCACACTTAAAAAAACCCACACCCCTGCAGGCAGAGGGCAAATGTGTACACACTGAGTGACATGTTCAGGACACAGACACATGCAAACACACAGGTGTGTGCCAAGGTCTTATTCACACACATGCTTGAGTAGGGCCATGCTGAATGCTTGTGCACACACCTGGGTATATGGGCACACTCACATGCATGCCTGGGTACGTGTGCACACGCTCATCTGCATACCCTCACTGGCATGCAAAAGGGTACAGAGGGCAGAGGTGGGGGGACACACACACACGTGCAAATGCAGACACACACCCCTTTGTGTCAGGACCCACAAAGCGACACTCATGCACAGGGGCTTCTGAACCAGGAGCCGAATTTGGAAGTTCCCTGGACTTTGTGGATCATTAGATCTGGGTTATCTGCACCAGATCCTCAGCTCATGTAAACGATCACCACATCCTCCTCAGGGCCACGCAGGCTCCTTCCCTTTGCGCTGACAGAGTTTTAAAGCAGCCTGAGGCCAACAGATTTCAATGGGAGTGAGGCACCTAAATACCTTTGACGATCTGGGCTGGCCAGTAAATGAGAATGAGGCCTATTGGCTTGGATGCCTTCTTCTGAGCTAGGCTGATTTACATTGGCAGGGGATCTCGGGTCACTGTTACTCCCCCTTGTCTGCCCCATAATTTACCCCCTCTGCCATCAGTGGCTGCTGGCTGTGAACAGATGCTCCCAATATACCATGGAAATGCTCTGAGAAAGGCCCAGATCTGCCTGGTTAAAGCAGTTATCCGTGTGCCTGCACATTTACCCTGGACATCCCATGGCCCTGCGTTGAAAACCCCCTACCTAGTCCTGCCTTCCCACCCCCGAAGGAAGCACAACTGGACCGCTGAGCTGGGCGCTGCGGTTTGGTCAGGTGCAGCATCTGGCAAAAGAGCCGGATCATTTATTCAGCTCAGGACTTAGTAGTCAGTGGCTTTCCCACCTTCTGCCTTCCAAGTGCTGTGCTATCATGTTGAACAGGCTTGTCAGTTATAGGGGAGAGAAGAAAAGGGCTCTCTCTCTCTTTTTCTCTCTCCAAAGAGGCCCTGAGAACAACTCATCCGTGATCTCTGCCAAAGCAGTGAGGTCCGCGTTTTCCTCAAGAATTGGCCTCTGTAGTCTGCTCCATCTGAGCCTCTTGGAGTATTCTGCAGACTTTAATGTGTTACATTTCATGTCCGAGCTGTATTTCCCTGTTCTGTATTTTACAGATGGGGAACTTGAGGCACAAGACTTGCTCCAGGCCAGTGGCAGAGTCAGGAATGGAACCCAGCTGTCTTGGCTCCTTGCCATCCTTCCTTGCTACACACATTCCCTCTCCAGTTGCTATTACTGGAGAACTTGAAGGCCCTAACCTAGCTCAGGGCCCCTGTGTGCTAGGTGCTGCACAAACACAATGTAAGAGCTAGGCCCTGCACACAAAATAGGCAAGAAAGGCAGGGCATGGGGAGGGGAAACTGTGGCACAGAAAGTGACTTGCCCAAAATTGCCAGCTGAGCAGAGAATAGAATCCAGGCCTCCTGAGCCTGAGGCCCACTAGAGCATGGTGCAACCCCCCATACTCATTACCGGCATGAAATTATCTTCATGTTTATGTACCCTCTCCTACATCAGAGTGTCTGAGTGTCTCCTCTCCCTCATACACTCTTGCTGTCCCTGTTCTTACATGTAAACACCCTTGGATCTGATTGACCGCTGAGCCTGCCTCTGCACCCCACTCTGAAAACAGAACTGTGCCCCCTTGAGTGAAGTTAGAGGAAAGATGCTGCCACCTCCTATTTCACCAGCTAAGCAAGTTGTAGGTTTAGAGTTGTGCTTTGGCCCCCATTTTACCAGGACAGCTGAAGGGTTAATCACATGAGCCCATTGCTGACAGGTCAGTGAAAAACACCAGGCACCTGCTGTGTTATCTATTGAGGAAAGTGCAGGAGCAGGCAGGAGACAAAACCAAATATTGTTGCAATGACTGTGCTAGCCCGCACCTGTATTAAAAAGAGTTTGGAACAGGAGCTTTGCAGCAATGTGGAATCTGCTTTGAAGGGGGCTGAGTCCTATGCTGGGCAGGCCACTGCACACAATGCAATCTGTATCCTGTGGTCAGAAACAACTAAGTACTAGGTTAAGGAAATCTAAGTGGTTGCCTTGAGACCCCTCAATATACGTAAGACCTGACTATTAGTGGAACTGGAAATCTGACGATAAGTCCAGGCTGGTACAGGAATTGATGATGACTATTCACTGGGGGGGAAGGCACTCATGAGAGTGCTGCTATTGAGCCATTTCCCCAGCATAGCTCCTTGTGGTTATTACGATTCCTGGAATCTTCTTCTTTGGAGTGGCTGTTAGGCTTGAGCTGAGCCCCAGTTGAGGTCGGTCCAGTAAAATTCCCAGCTTTTGCTTCATCCCACTGTGGATGTTGGAAGCCTGCCACAGTGGTTGGGTACAGGTCCCAAATTCTCCAAAGCTCAGGGGTGTTGGGCCAGGATATTGATCACGACCCTTCAGCAGCTCAAACTTTGCACCAGCGTCCCTTGGAATGTGATGGTGACAGTGGGGCTAGGTGTGGAGCTGAACTGAAGCCACAGCGCAGGAGAAGTCAGTTCCAGCTATTGACATCATGCCCCGCAGCTCAGCTGCCCTGGAGAACACGGTTCAAGAGAGAGCACTGGTGCCCGCCTATATGCACTGGTTCACCACAGTGTATCTCTTTTTTGCTGGCTAGAATTTTGTAGCACCATATTTTTTCAGCACAGCTATTGACGTGCTCAAGATCATGCAGAATGTCAGTGGCAGAACTAGGAAGAAAACCCAGCAATCCTGCTCCCCACTCCCACGGTCAGCCCCCATTGCCATTTCTTTTTGTGAGGGCTGGGCTATGAAGAGAGTCGAACTTCGCAAAAAACTTGGTAGATCCTTAAGCAGCAAAAACTAAAATAGCTTTTATTTTCAGATGGCTGTATCACCCAGCTTATCCTGGGAACAGGTTGCAAAGCAGTGCCGTGTTGCTTGGTTCTGATCCATTTAGCTAAAACCCTCCATCACCAAGAGCCTGGAGAGCAGTAAGTTTGGGCCAGGATGACTTTAAGTAAAACTGGTGAGCTGTGGCTCCTCCCTGTGGAGGAATGTTAGATTACAGCCTGCCTCAGCTTGGGCAGGATACTTAGGCCTGTACAGAATGGGTGTGTAGACTCAAGAAAAGATAGTATGTGCAGATCACAGGCTGTCCAGTTTGCTGGCAATTTCTGAAAAATCAGGGGCCAAAAAAAATAAAAATTGCACTCAACCCAAACAGTCAACCCCTCAACCCAAACAAACATTTTGAAATTTTCCAGCAAATCCAAATGTTTAAAAAAAAACCAAAAAAACCTCAAAACCCAACAGTTTGGGTCCAATGAAAGGCTGTGTTGGACCTGAAATTAAACGTGTTGATTTGAGCATTTTTTAATGTTTCTAATTAAAAAACCCAAAACAATGAAAGGAAAGTTCAAAACAAAAAGTCACATCAACACCCCCGCTCCGCCAGCACCGAACCCGCCCACTCATCCCCTCCAATCCCCACCCTAAAAAAAATGCTTTGTTCAGAAAACACCAAAGGAAACATTTTGACTTCGCTGGATTTTTTTTTTTTTTTAACTTTTCTTTCTCCATCATAAATAATCTGGCAAAGCCGGCACTACAGCATGCCATGCCATGTTACGCTATTGTCGCAGCTGCATTCCCCCCACCAGAAAAAGTTTTAAAGGGAAAATGTAACCCAACTGTAGACAATAGGACGGACCACTCACACTGACTGTCCAGAGAGGCTGAGGCCAAGGGATCAACAACCAGGCAGGGCTCCCGGGGGCAGAGGCGTGAGCCAGGGCAGGCATGGATTGCTGCAAAGCTATAGTGCTGTTACAGGGGAGCCAAAGGAGCGGACGATGCACTGAGCAGGTTGCTGATAGAACTACAATTCCCAGAGTGCATCTGGGTGAAAGGGGGGGAGAATATCTGAGAACCGGTGAAAAGCTTTCTGGGCGCTGTAGTTCTCCCCAGCCCCGAGGGACGGCAACTACATTTTCCAGGGTGCAAAGCGCTACCTGGAAGCGCAACGAGGAGGCTGCAGGGGGTTCGGGGAAGATCACTAGATTGGAGCCAGGAGAAGAGTTAGGGCCGGGCTCCGGGCACTGTAGGGGTTTCTCGAGGCACAGGTAGGAGCAGGGTGTGTCTGCTGCAAGGGTTGCCTGGGCTGGGGCTGTTTCCAAGGCTCAAGTGCTGAGCATTAGCTGAGCCTGGGACTGGGGTAGCTCCTGCCCCATTGTAACCCTTCCCCTGCCCCCCACGCCCTTGGAAAGCTAGGATCCTAACTCCCCCCCGCCACACACACACGTGCAAACCCGAGATCCTACCTCTCCCCCATTGCAAACCCAGATTGCCACGCAAACCTGGGGTCTTCCCCACACCATGCATGCAAACTCATATGTAGCGTCTCTTCCCAGATTTCCGGGGGGGGGGGGGGGGGGGGGGGGGGGGGGGGGGGGGGGGGGGG
>ML686014.1:1075839-1257214 GCA_007922175.1 Pelusios castaneus
CCCCCCCTCCTCTGGATGCTCCCCACCCGCCTCCTTCGCCAAGCCCTCCCTCGGCCAGCTCCCAGCTTCGGGTACTCCACTCCTAGTCCCACCATGGAGGAGAAGCCGGTGGAGTCATCCATTCGCTCCAAGCTCCTGCAGGCCCTGCATCCCGTGCACCTGGAGGTGCACAACGAGAGCTCCCTGCATGCTGTACCCAAGGGCTCCGAGACCCACTTCAAGGTGGTGATTGCTAGCCAGCGCTTCGCTGGCATGCCCCTGCTCCAGCGGCATCGGCTGGTGAACGAGATCCTCCAGGCTGAGCTAGCCGGGCCTGTCCATGCCATCTCCATTCAAGCCAAGACCCCCCAGCAGTGGGAAGAGAACCCTAACGTGAGCCGGAGCCCGGCGTGCCTGGGGGGATCCAAGCATGACCCACACATGGCATCCAAACTGGGCAGCCGGGAGTGACCCTGCGAACAGCACTGTGACTGCATCCAGAGCCCTGGTACCTTTCAAGCAGGTTGGTGTGAGAAATGGAAACCTTCACAGGCTGTGGTTGCAGCTCCAGACTGCGCACTTCCTGGCCATGGCCGCAGGGTATTGTTTTTGGCTGGAAATGTGACATGATGCTGACTCCTCCGTTATCCTGGTAGCAGGAGGGTCAGGCTGGCAGACCGTGCTTCTGAGGGGTGTGAAAACATGTGTTCCTGGGAATTGTTTCTGCAAAGTGGGTGCAGATTTACAAAGCCTGGTTCTTAATGGAGACTGGGGGCCAAAAAACAACTGTTTAAAAAGCTCCTTGTCGTGCGTTTAAAGTGGGGGGAAAGAATGGGTTCACAGTGGAAAACAGTGACGTTGCATCTCTGGGATGTGGTTTTCTGATTTGAGTTCAGTGTGCAACTGTAATAAAAATCCTCTTTATCTCGCTGGGGAAACTGAGGCATTCTGGTTTGTTTTTTAATTCCCTTCCACAGCGACAAGTGTTCTGCTTCTAAATTTCTGCACCTGGTAACCTGAATGCAGTTTCGGCCTATCATTGCAGCCGAATTAACAGCTGTGTTGAGGAGGCACAAGAGAGAATAAATTCTAGCTCCCTCTCCCCTCTCTGGGCTGGCCTGGCAAGACTATACAGGGAGGATCTCTAGCTTCCAGTTCTCGGGTTGTGCTGGTTCTGGGAGTCTAATAGAAATAGATTTCAGAACCGTCTCCCAAATACGGGAGGCCAGTGAGAGAAAAGACACTTCTGTCATCAGCTATGAGCTGTGCATCCAAAGAGACAGCAGATGAATAGTGCTTAGCTGGCATAGAGCAGAAAGTGCCTTTTCTCCATTTGCTACACAGAGAACAGCAGTTGAAAGTTGGGTCTTTTTTTTACAACTCTCCCAATTAAACCTAAAATTGGAGCAAAAATCCAGACAGAAAACAGAGTTGTAAGAATTTTCACACTGTTCCTTTTCATCGCTTCTGCTTTATTTTTGCAAGGTGTTCTGCTTGGGGTAAAGGCATATAGACTGCTCGGTTTTGTGACCATGCGCGTGTCTGCCTGTCTGTCCCCCAACGTGGATGATGTCACTGTTGCCCTTTGCTTCTCTTGTGCTAACATGAGGCCAGGATGGTGGGGTTGAAAACGACAGAGGGAAATGTTCAGAACACTTGGGGCTGGAACTGTCTTCCTGCCCTCTCCACCCCCCCACCCCCCAAACTTCATGGGAAAGTTTGTTTGATCTCAAAGTTAAGTTGATCTTGGGTCTTTTCTTACACCTATCCCAATAAAACTAAAAATTGGAGCTAAAATCCAGACAGAAAATAGATCTGCAGCGGGCCAACTGGGTTTTTCCCATAACTATTAGGGCAAGATTTCGCGTATGCAGGCACACATGGTGACGAAATGAGCAAGGGCTCAACTGTGTGTTTGGGGTCTGGAATGTGTAATCTTCATTGATTGGCTCAGATGCATGGCTGGAAGCCTCCCAGCTGTTACAGGGCCTGGGAAGTTCAGAAGCTCCCATTATCTTGCTCCTTTGGGATCATTGAAGGATGTTTTTCCTGGCTGGATCAGTAGCTGAAGCCGATTAGGAAATAAAAATGATTTGTCCGTGATTGGGCAATGCTGAAGAGACTTTGTTCTCAGTCCCACTAATGGAAACACAGGCTTGGCGAAGTTTACCATCACATTGCATTATATATTATGTTGGCCATTTTTACAAGTTCTGTTCCCCCCCCAATTTCCATTCACAGTGTGTGCAAATGGAAAGAAGCACAGACCCCCTTGTTTCCCTGGACACCAAACCAGGCATCACAGACTTTGAGGCTGCTGTAGGTTTTTTTTTAACCTTTTAATATTTTTTTTTTTCTTTTTACATTGATTTTTGTGGACTAGGCATTCCTAGCGCTGGAAACTGAGCCATCAGGGGGCGCAGCTGCCTTTTCCAGCCAAACAAACCTCACACCCACCCTTCTTTTTCCTTGTTTTTTAATTCACAGCACCTTATATTTTTAATTTGATTTTTTTCCCCCAGCATGACATTTAAAATGTGTCATCTCAAATCACTCTGTTTTATACAAAATGGACAAATCCAAGACCACAGCTGAATTCTTAGCTTGCTTAATTTTTGTTTTGGGTTTTTTTTTGTACATTGTTGTTGTTGTTCTTTACAAACATCTAAAAACTACACCACAGCACAGTTTTGCATACGGACAGTACTACGAATGTTTTCTTAAAAAGACCAGCTACACCGAAGAATGGAAAGAGCGAGAGAGAGACGGCTACTTATTAAAACAGGACAGGTTGTGCTGTTTGATTGCTTAGAGCTGGCGCAGGTCTCATGGTACCAGCACTGGGTGTGCTTGCTATGACCGAAGGATCCTTTTTTGCATGGGAGTAGGTATGAGCGCCCAGGGTGGAAAGCTGATGGTGTGGGTTCTATTTTCAGGTGTTTGTGGGACTATGAGTTCAATTCAGCACATTGTGGGGGCCCATTCCGCTGGCTTGCACTCTCTTCACTGCCAAAAAAAGGTGGGGGGGGGGATTGGTTTTGTTTTGAGTTTTTTTGCATCTCGATGTAAAACCTGGGTGGAGATGAGGCACTGTTGTTTTAAGCAGCTAGTCTAGGTAAATCTAGGTGGAGGAGACAGTTCCTGACTAGCTACATAAGAGTAAAACGAACTCCCTGTGCATTCTGTCCACCTGGACTTCACCTGGAGATGTCAAAGCATGGCAGATTTTGCAATGAAGGCAGTCTGGGCAACAGGACAGAGTGGGTGTCAAAATTTTACCCCACCAGAATGATCTTGTGCAAAGTGCCATGTAATAGAGGATCAGGCCCACAAGTGAAAAGGCTCCCCCACCCAGCACTCTGTGCAGATAAATCTTCCCTGGGCATGTTTTGTCTGAGGCCACAAGGATGGGCCACTTAAAAATCTGTAGAGAGCTACAGCAGAGTAGAGCAGCACTGGATGTCTGACCGAAATATCTTCCCTAGCTTAGTCCTTGAGAATCTTTGGCTGAGGGTCTTTGCCCTCTGCAATGCAGGAAGTCAGAAGAGAGGCTCAGACTGGTCCCTTTTGGCCGTGGCAATCTAGGATTACCCAGAGCACTCCTTTTGGAAAGGGTTTGCTGTGCTCACTGAAGCCTGAGGATGTGGAGTGCCCCAGACTGCAGGGCGCATGGTGTAACTCCATGGGGCACAGGAAGCGTGGGTTGGCTGACTGCTGCGCAATTAATCTGGCCTGGAAATGTACATTAAGAAACTGCATCTGCAGGGTGACCTGAGATTCTGGGGGTTGAAGTGCCTGTTGGAGCGTGTCCTGTCCTCCATCTTGAAGAACCAGGTTGCCGTGGGGAATTTTCTGATGAATTGGGTTTTTTTGGTCAAAAAAATACTGATGCAGTGAAGCCGAAAGACAGTTGGGTTCAGTGAATCACCCGACTTTGCAGAGGGTTGGGGGGAGTAGTTTAAAAATAGTCAAAATGGGCCTCCTTCGCTGCTTTTTAAAAGAAACTTTCTGGTTCGCAGTGCCTTTTGAGTTGGAAATTTCGGCTCATTAAACTGAAGACAAGGTTTTTAAAAAGAAGGGGAGGGGAAGTCCAAATCAAAATGATCTAGTCCGGCGGTTCTCAACCACTGTGTTGGGACACATTACTGTGGCGCCCCACAGTGGTAAGCGTGTCACGGAGAGCCGGGGAAATAGCTGGAGAGAGCCTGGGGCAGGTGGGCTGATGTGTCCTGGAGGGTCGCACCACCACACATCTTGTGACCTGCAAAAGGTTGAGAACCACTGGTCTAGTCCTTTGCCAATGTGTGTTAGTCTGGTGGAAGAAAGGCTGCAAACGGGGCTTGCGGCTGAGCTGTGAGTGGCCCATGCGAGGGGCGATGGGGGAGGAATTTTGGCAGTGGAGGAAGAGCTTGGGTTGGTCTCTTCCCAGGCTGCTGCAGGTACTTTTGTGCTTTGCCCACGGCTGATGGTTTTAAGACTTTAGCTGTTTGTCTACAGTGTGCTCTGGGAACCAGGCGAGGGCAGATAGGAAATCCAGTGGGGCACAACCAGCCCGGGATACTGAAACACCATCTTCCATGCTCCCCGAAGAACATCAGCTGCAAACCCTGCCACCTGGCCCAAACGCTTCTTGCTTCCCCAACATGTGCTGCTCTAAGCCATCCGCGCCACATTCCCCTGACCGTTGCCGCCGTATAGTTGCTTGACGGAGAAGCAATGAAATAACGGTGTGACGAGTGGCAGCTGACCACTGTGGCAGGAAGCCGCCCCCAAAGCACATCCACCGGAGTCGCATCTCATTTCCACACGCTCAACATTCAGGCCTGTGGGGTGGAGCTTCTTTTACTTCGACAGGCCTTTGCTCAAGTCTTTATGGTGGAAAGGCCAGTCAGGCTCCAAAGCTGTATCTTCTGGCTTCTCAGAGGCCTGATTCTCCCTTTGGGTACTTGGTGCTGCTTTGGCACCTCTGCGGGGTCACCTTGGGTTGATGCCAGCGTAGATGAGAAGAGATCTGAACCACCTCTGAATGTGTTTGGCCCTTCATCGGCATGAACGTTTAGGGCGCAGGAAAGAAGGGGGCCAAAAAATCTCTGCAGCTGCTGCCTTGGTTTTGGGGTTACCTGGGAATAAGGACTCTGGGGCAAAAGGAAGTTTGCCCCCAGCACTGGCATATGAAAGGTGGAATCGGCATCTGTGAGCGACAGCGGGGTACAAGGGAGACTCTGTCCATCTTTGTGCATTTTCCTACATTGCACACAGCTGGTGCTCTCTCACCCAGAGACAATGTGGCTTCTGTTCCTAAAGACCCGCCAGGTGCCGAGCTGGCGGGGCTCAACAGAACCATCACAGTGTGGTTTGCAGGGAAAGGAGAGTTTCTGTTGGCCTGAGAAGACTGGGCTATTGCTTGGGGCCAATGTGGGAAGGAATCTATATTTGGTCCAGTATTTTGGGGGGGAAGGGATGCACATTTGTGTGGGGGAGGGGGAGTGACGGTTTTCAAAATGTTTGATCTCTTCCCCCACCACCGTTTTCCCAATCAGCAGGCCAACATTTTCCTAAATCGCCCTATTTTCAATCTTTTACATTTCACAATTTTTAAAAGGAAGGGTGAGGAAGACATCTTCCCCTCTCTACTCTGACCCTTTTTGCTTCAGTAAGACAAGAATCTCTCTTGTCTAGAAAGTTACATGCCTACCGACCCCTTGTCTGTGGCTCAAGTTTGCAACTAGACTTTTAAAACAAAATCGTGATGTGATGCAGACTGGGTTTTAAAAGGAAACGAAGAGTATTTTCATAAGTGCCTACGTCCCATTTTCAAAAGGGACTTAAACCCATCAGAGGCTACATCCTCTTGACTTTCAGTGAGATTTAGGAGATGTATTTTCAAAAGTGACTAGTGGCTTTTGGCTGCCTTCCCCCCCTCCTCCCCCCGTTCTTGCATGCTCATCTGGAAACATCTTACAGAGACTAGCTGCCCAGAAGAGGAGTGCGTAATGCTTTCTGAAAATCAGATCTCTTACATGTGCCAAGCTGGGTGTACAAAATTCAGATGCTCTGCCTTGGGAGTCCCTTTTGACAATAGGGTTTAGCAGCATGAGGGGTAAAATTTCAGATGCCACTAAGCGACTTAAGAACCAACAGTCCATAAAACACCCAAGTTATGTTTGAAAATGGGACTTAAGCTCCTCAGTGACATAGGTGCTTTTGAAAATTCCAGCCAGCATTCAGTTAGTCAGTTCTAAATTACCATACGGGACCGTCCACAGCAGCTGTGCTGTTCCTGCTGATCTCGAGTGCACTCTGCTGGTAGAGAGTGGTTTGTCTATACAGTGAGGAGCATGTCACCCAGAATCCAAGGGGCTTGAGTCAAATCGTTCTATAAATCCATCCCTTTTATTGCTCAGTAAAGCGCGCCCGCTGCTCTAATAGGAGAGAGGCAATCATGGCCTGGTTAGGCTAGGGAAATGGGTTGAAAACCAATTGGGCTTTGCAGCGCTTCCTCACTGGAGCAGGTTGCAATGGTATCAGCAAGGCTGCAGGATCAGGGCCAGGTCTTCTAATCTCCCATTTACGCTCCCCTTTTAAAAATGAGCTCATGTGGACAATAGTCAAGCTCCATTCTGTCTCAGGTTACAATGTGGTCCTAATCCAGTCTGGCTCGAGGTGCAGTGGGGTGAAAAAAGGATGTTGGAAGAATCAGGACAGTTTCTTAGCTACAGCTGAGCCGCCTCCTAGATGGAGTTTTCATCCTACTGGAGATCTTGGCCTTTTATTACAGGGACTGGCTCCCCCATAATACCCTGCTAAAATAGCAACTGCCATGCTTCAAGCCTGGAGCTATGATTGCTGCATGAGTCAGGAAGGAAAGTCTCTCACACATTACAGGCAGGTGCTTGATCTCTGATTCCTCAGGTGCTGAGTCTCTGTCTGTCTTGGCTGTTGGGGAGCCACTTATCCGTGCAAGTCACTACTTTTCTCACGAGAGTGTGTTGCACTCCTGCTGGGGCAGTGACTGAATGGGTGCGAAGTTGGAGAAGGGGGTGCCAGACATTTGCTTTACCCAGCTGCACCTAATGACACGAGGCACAGAAGAATTGGGCCAGAGGCTCCTGGCCTTGTCCAGACACAGAATAATAATAATAGCTAGTTCTTCCCTAAAAGCTGCACAGGCTTCACAATCATCTGTTCTTAAAGGGCTGCAAACCCTTGTAGGTGGATGCGGCTATTATGGCACCTACCCTGGTCTCCGTCACCTGAAGATCAACCAGAACTAGCCTGGTTTGAACAGTCTGCACGCGGCCTATTGCATGAGATTCAAAATCTCCTTGAATACTAGCCCCTTTCTTTCTCTCAGAGAAGCAGAGGAAGGATGGCTCAGTGGTTAGAGTTTGAGCTAGGATTAAGGGAGCCTGATTTGGGTTCGATTCCTCTCTCAGCTGCAGATTCCGGGTGACCGTGGGCAAGTCGCCGAAGGTGTCTCCACATTCCATGCAGAGGGGGCGACTGCAGCACGTGTTGACGGGCCCAAGCCAGCTTTAACAGAGCTAACTGGAGCACCCGTAGCAGAGAAGGTGAATAGTGTAACGTTAACCAGCACGACTGTAAGCTGGCAAGATCACAGCTGTGTGCTGTGCTCACTCCTCATCCCTCTGTGCCTCAGTTTCCCTATCTGTAACTTGCCTCACAGGGGGGTTGTAACCATTAGACACCGGGATGTATACAGATGCCCTCGCAAAGAGGGGTGTAGTCAGGGGTGCGTCTACACTTACAGGTTAGGCTGACTTAAAGAGGCTTAAGTCAGCCTAATTTACTTCATGTCCACACTGAGCTTTCATTAAGTTGACTTAAGCTGTTCCTTAAGTTGACTTAATAACACCTCATTTTAGGTCGATTTAAGGCTTAAGTTGACTCCTTAAATCAACTTAAGACAGTGTGGATGGGGATTAGCACTTAAGTCGACCTTATTAAGTCGACTTAAAGCATTAAGTTGACTTAATAAGGTCGACAAGGGCTATGTCTACACTAGAAAAAGTTACGTCAACTTTGTTAAGTCGACTTAACTTTTCTAGTGTAGACATAGCCTTGCAGAGTAACAAGATGCACGAAGGTTTCCACCATTTCTTCCCACCTCATCTGCGGCCAAGAATCCCTTTAAGCTGAGTAACTCTTGCTTCCAGCTATGCTTTGCCACAAGGAGGGGAAACTGAGATCTGGTGCAAAATGATAAATAAAGAAAAACATACTACTCTTCAATATCTTCTCAAAGGTAAAAAAAACCCTCCCCCTTAAAACAATACAGCGCTATGTCATCCCTGTCCACCCGTCCCCCAGTGTAAGCCACACGTCTCTATGCAGCGTAGTAGAATCGGTGAGTTCTTTTTGTTTTCCAGCTGCAGATCTAGATGACTTTAACCTGCCCCCACCCCACATACAGTGTGGGTATCTGTTCAGCTCTGCAGTGGACGTAAGATGGTTCAATTCCTTTTTGGAGCTTGGCTAGTCCCCATTACGCTAAAGACCACATCAACCCCCACGCAGGTGCTTGTGAAGTTCATAACTTGTTTAAAGTGAAGCTTTCGACGCTGGGTTTGTCTGGCGTCTACAGTTAGATGGCTAATGGGCCTTTGGGTTCAGATCTTCGACTGATGACAAAAAAAGACACATCTAGCTATTCAAGGACAGAACTATTAACGATTAACGTGCAATGGGACAATGAGTGTGCTTTGTCATGCAAATAGGCTATGAAATACAGGAGACCCGGGACTTTTTTTCCCCATTCTGTCAATCAAAGTGGCCCGGAAGGCTAGATTCTGCTCTGTTAGATTGGTATGCAATAGCTTTAGTTCATCTGTATCCCAAGGTAACAGAGAGCAGCATAAATACTTAGCACAGTGCATTATTTATATTTTTAAAAGAATGGTAATGTCACCCTGCAAGGCAGAGATCTGGTTTTTAAAAGGTTATTTCCCCCCCCCCCATTGCTGCTGCTTGTTAGAATTTGGGGGGGGGGGGTGTTAGACACCCTGAAGAGTGGGGGTTGGACTCCCTCATAGTCTGGATTTTAGGACAACATTCCAGCATGTGCCTAAATCCCATTGACCTCAGTGGGTGGATATGCAGAAACACAGGGCTCTTCTGCCATTCAGTAAATGGTTCAGTCCTCCCACTGGGGCAAGACGAGATACTGTGTCCCTTCTTGCACCAGGTCAGCCCAGAGTCAGGTATCTCTGTCCCACTACTGCCAGCAGAAAGGCCACGGCCGGGATCCTTCCCTCAGTTTTTTCCAAGCCACGGAAGGGGGAGAATGGTGAAGTGGCTGCCTACTGTTGGTTGGGTTTTTAAAGCACAACATATAAATTCTAAGCTACAGCCCACATTTCCCGTGGCTCTGTCAAAGGAGAGCCTCCAGAATGACCATCTGGGGAATGCTTCGTCTCCTGGTTCCTCAACCGTGCTGACTTCCTATGCAGAGAATTAAAGGGCCGGCATGTAACACCTGCCTGGATCAAGGGCCTTAGAATGAAAAAAGTTACTTGGCCCTAGGGAGGACAGCTGGGTAAGGGTGTCCTCCCACGCTCTGCCCATAGATGGCGCTAGATGGATGCTGCAACAAGGCTGTTGCTCTCCATCCCGTACCCACGGCTGCTTCGTGATGGTACATTAGGAAATGGGCAGTGGTGCCTTTGGGGATCCAGGCTAAACACCCAGCTGGCCTCAATGCCCTCACTGCTCCTTCAGGAGAGCAATATGTTTCCCTAGTAAGTCTTGGTTACATGCGTGGTGCAAAATCTGGGCATCTCTTTCACCCACTAACACAGTAACTGGCTGGCTTCTGCCCCCCCCCCCCCCCAAGTCTCACCCTCTGGGAAGTGCTTGATCACTAGTTGCACCACCCCGTTCCCCCCATCCTTACCCCCTCAGGAGTTACAGTCAAGAGCTGGGGCCACAGCCAAGTAAAGGGCCAGTAGCTGGGGCCAGAGTTACAGTGGGGCAGTGCTGGATGGTGCTTCCTCCCTGCTCCCAATGAGGAGCTGGCCCAGACCCTGAACTCCTCTGAACGTTCCCCTAAGCCCCTCCAAAGAAGAGGGGGGCACACCCCTTGGGGGACCTCTGCCCTGGGCCGTGCCCACTGGAAACCTTCCCAGGCAATAGCTCTTACACCCTGGGGTGTACAACGTGCAGGACACGAAACTATTCACTGAACGACATAGTTAGGGCAAGCTAAATTTTCAAGTCTAGAACAGCCAGTGTCAGCCAAGGCCCTGGCGGGGAGAGAAACCAACAGCTATGCCGTTATATATCCTAGATACGAAATCAGCACAACCACACACCCACAGACAAGACCGAGATTAGTGGCGTGCTCAGGCCTGCTGCACTGCCAACCTAGCATGAGAGAGCCCTCATCTCAGCTTGGGGTTCGCTCTCTGGTGACCACACACATACATTCTTCTCCAGCTGTATTTCTGGATGGCCCATGGAGGAGGGGCTGGGGGTGGGGGGGAAATATTTTTAAGAAAATCACCCGCCCTCCTAATCCCCAAAGTAAAATTTTCTCCCCTTCCCCCAACAGAAGAAAGGATGGTTAAAATCCCAGCACAAACAATAAAGGTGCCAGAGCATCACTGTGTTGCTCCTCCGAAATGGCCAAAGGGAAGAAGGGAATCGCCCTGGCTTACTGGGTGAAATTCTGTCCCGTTACAGAGGGATGGCTGAACTGAAACTGGTGAACAGGAGGACAAAAAATACTAGTATTTTGATGTTTATAGAGCACCGTTCATCTAAAGCAGGGGGTGCGCAACCTTTTCCTGTCGGGACACGGTTGGCAGCGTGGCCCACCGTACCTGACACAAGTGCCCCCGCCACTGAAAAACACTGCCGGTGCCGAGACTTTTGGCAGCGGCACAACCCCTCCCCCCACCCCCAAGTAGCCCCCTGTTACTACAGCTCACCCACTGTGGGAAGAAATTCCATGCCACCAGGTTTGTTTCGGCGACGGGGGGGGGGGAGGGGTTGGTTTCAGCAGCAGCCCAGCTGCCAGCAGCATACGCAGAGAGTGTGTCACACAGTGGTTGAGAACTGTTGAGCTCAAGCACAGACTGGAAGGATTCAAGTATCACAATCCCAGTTTTACAGGTGGGGAAACTGAGGCACAGAGCATCAGGGCACACCAAACTGAGCCGAGGATCAAACCGCTGCCCTTACACAGCCTCCGTCATGCCAACGAGATCCTAGACCTGCTGCCTGCAAAATATATGAATGGCTGATACTACTAGAGTCTACGGGGGGGTATGCCGGCAGCGACTGGCACAGATTTACCAGTGAGTGTGTTTATTCGGCGAGACACAATGCTAGGATGCGTGCAGCTCAAGCTTTCAAATTTGGGTCACGTGACACAGGGAAACGACTGAGCTCGGCTGATTTGCTCCTGCAAACCTGGCTTTAAAGCCTGAAACTGATGCTGTGTTAACACCTGAAATGGACACTACGTTACATACGACTCCGTGGGCCCAGAAAGCGGGAAGGGAGGGGCTTGCGTTGCTCTCAACACACCACATGTGCCCTATTAAAAAATGAACGCAGGTTTGGAGAAGTTTACACAGCCAAGATCCGTGAATACACGTTACACGTACTACTAGTTTACACCCACGTGTGTAAATTTAAATTTATCACATGCTCACCAGCACACACACACCCTAGGGCTAGTCCCACAAAGGTGGCAGGGCATCTATCTGGACATTAGATGTTGCCATGCTTAGCCTAAGTCACCTCTGAGGATCTGGCCCTAGCCCAGGCCTTGACAAATCAATGTTTCTGGTCACCATGGCGACCAGTTTTAGTAGCCTGTTGTCTAGCTCCATTGCAGAAATGTACTGGAGGAGCACTCTCTGGCGACCAAAAGAAATATTGCTGGCACCTAGCTGTGAGCCAATTTTGTCCACCCCTACCGTAGCCCCAGCATCCGGCTCCACTCACAAACTAGGTAAATTGGCTTCTGTCTAGATAATCCATTCACATTGCCGGGCTGGGCCATTTGCAGCCTGAATTTAGTGCAAAGAGTTTCTTTTTCCCCTCTCCTTCTCAATTAAAGTGTTTTCCTTGCCCCCAACTCCACAACGAACAAGCTGATTCTCAAACGCAGTATGACACCGAAAAAAGGGAGGAGGGGGAGTGAAAAAAATCAAAATGATAAAGTAAGACATTTCACAGTGTCTAACAACTCTAAACTCCCTGGGGGGGGAGGGGCTGATGGGGGACCGGGGAGGCTCGTCCCCCCACTCACTGCAACACCTGCCCGCGTGTCTCTGGCAGCTTCAACGCTAGCGAGCTGCCCAGAGCCAATGCCGTGGAGGCTAGTAAGATGGGCACGGCTTTTGTGATGCCAACGAAGGAGGTGAAGATGCTGATGCCCAGGACGGCTGCCAGCTTGCAGAGGGCGTTGAGGAAGCCGAAGGCTGTCGTTCTAGGAAAGAGGGGAGAGAAGATGAGGTTGCAGGTGGAAATGGCTGGTCTGGGTTGGGTTAAATGGCCTTTGTTTCCCTGCTATGATAAAAGATGGAGAAGAAGCAGGGTCACAGCAGAAGCAGTCCAGTGATCTGACTGCAGTTTGCCCTAGTGGGCATAACACTGGCCTGGGAATCTGGATGCCTGCATTGCATTCCTGGCTCTGCCACTGATCTAGTTCATGACCTCAGCCAAGTCCCTTCCCCTCTCTCTGTTTAGACTCTGAGCTCTCTGTTTGCAGGGACTGTCTCTGTCTGTGTATGTACAGCACCTGGCACAATGGGGCCTTGATGCTACCTTCACATTCAGTGATGAGAGGGGAAAGGGCAGAGAGAAACGCACACAGAGACTGTTGAAACTCTGCTGTTCGCATGTATTTTTCCCACCAGAAAAGCCAGTCACCACCATGTAATGACCACTGACTGTGCTAAAGCTGGAGTGGCCACGAACGTCTTCAACGACAGCTCCTGCTAGTGTGGACCGAGGCCCTGAGCTGCAAACTCTCCAGCCCGCCTCACAACAGTGCAAGGGCCCAGCTTCCATCCCCTTCCTCTTCACTCCCCTGTGTTAAGGTGAGGGCTCCTCTTTCCAGGAGCACCCAACCCCCCTGCTCAAGCAAAGATGAATGTCATCCTTGGTGTCTGTGGCAGTCCCCCAGTCTCTGGATGCAGGCCACCTACTCTCTTCTCCCTATCTTCAATTTCCATCCTTAGGCAAGCTGCAGTGAAGGATCTCTTTTCCCTGGGGACACTGCAAAAAAGCTGAGCGCAAATGCACCAACCGCAAGGGGTGCTCTAGTGCCTGTGCTTCAGTGCCCTTCCCTCTCCTTGCCTGGCCTGCAAGGCCCAAGCTGTCAGCTCTGTAAATTTCGCCCGCACTATGTACACACTACAGACTTGTCCCGCAATAAATTGCTGTGGGACAAGCAAAGCGTATAACTGTAACGCTTCCTCCCGTCCACACATTAATCCTTCTAATGCAAAGGAGCGTTCACACGCTCCTTTGCATTTTCATTAGAAGGAGCAGTGCATGGTGGGCACCTATCCCACCATGCACTGCCCAGCCAGCCTTTAGGCTGGCAGTGGGGCTCTCCAGCCGCCGAGATCGCTGGCTTCTCGGCGGCAGGGGAGCCCCAGCAGTGGGGACCTCAGTGGCAGTGGGGCTCTAGTCGCCAGGAGTGCCGGTGGCTAGAGCTCCGCCGCTACAGGGAGTCCCTCAAGCCGCAGAGAGCCGGGAAACCGAGCAGCTTGAGCGACTCCCTGTAGCAGTGGGGCTCTACAGCAGCTGGAGCTCCCTCATACTTGTCAATTTCACTGCTCTGGCAGAGCAGTGAAATTGACAAGGATGACAGCTCCAGTGTCCCAGAGTGGCCTCCATTGGCACTCTGGGACATTTCCAGAGGCTGTCTAACCCACAATGAGTGTACACACACACTCTACTGCGGGACAGACGATCCGTGGTAAACGTTACCACGATCGTCTGGGTGGTTTACCTGTTGCGCGGCAAGAGGGCTGTTGTTCGAGCAACAGACAACATTGTACTGTTTATGCTCTCAGCCTTATCGCAGGGTAAAGCTCCTTCACCTCTGCCACCCTCCCCAAAACAGCAGTGTCAGCTGCAGTGACTCACAGCCCCAGGGAAAGGGCTGGGATTAACAGCTGGGCCTGGAGGCCGCTCCCTTGAGCCACTCTCATTGACAGGGGCCTCCAACAAATTACTTGAGCCTCAGCACCTAGTCCCGGCGTCTTTCAGTACAAATTCGACACCGCCTGCGTCCCAGTGGACACTACTTCCCGCCCAGAGCCGGGACCAGCACTGGCAGAAAAAGAGGGGGCTCCCTTTCTGTGAACAGTTTTGCTGTTTGGTGCATTCTCCCAAAGCAGAATGAACTGGCATTTTCCAGCAAAGCTAAATTTCACTGGAAAATTTCCAAATCGGTTTGACCCAAGGGTTCTGCTTCCTGACTTCTGCTCTAGTGCTGGGAAGAGACCCCAGAACTCTTGACCCCTGATTCCTCTGCTCTTGCCATTGGGTCACCTTGCCCCCTTACCCCAGCACAACAGGCCAAGGAGTCCTTCAGGCAATAACAAGTTTCTAAAATTAACGTGTCGTATCTCCAAAGCTTCCAGATTGAGGCTGTGACCCAGGATTTGTCCTTCTCAGCCACTCTGAGGTGGCCTCATGGGGCCAGCCCATGTCTCCTTCTGGACCTGGGAGCCCTAGAATCAGGACTTGCTCTGCCTTGGGTGGAGAACCGGGGTGGGAACTTGTACCTTTTGTCCGAGGGGTACAACTCCACCGTCAGCACATCCAGGGCATTCCAGGAGGCGATGCTAACCCCTCCGAAAAGGCAGAGCAGGGCGATCATGGCTGACTCGCTGTTCCCGAATGACAGGAAGAAGCAGCTAACGCATGACATCACGCTGGAGCCGGCTGCGGCAGGAGGAGAGGCAGGTTAGGGAGGGGAAAGAGGGTGTGCCTGCAGGTACCGGCCTCGCTGGAACTGTACTTGGTAAGAGCCAGCATCATCCGCTGGGTGCAAGAACCTATTCCTTGCAGCCGCCTCCATCTTTCCCACAACAGCTTCCCAAGCATTCCCACTACCCAATCGAGTGCAAGTCACTTCTGCGGCCTCCCTGCCTTGCCCACCATCTCTCACCAGCTTCCTCTTTGCTCCTTCCTTCTGTTGATGCAGGAGACACTGCCTGTGAATTCTGGCCAGGCCCTGACTTGAGCAGCATGATGCGGTAGTTACCAGCTAGGAGAAGTAGCTGGCTCTAATGGCCACTGGGTTGCACATGCTGGCCATGGCCCTGCTCTCTGATGAGAAGTCTCCCCTGGGTGCAGGTGGAGAAGGTTCAGTGGGTACAGCTGATGCCTACAGACCGAGAGGGTCTAGTTCATGCATCAGCCAAGGAATTTTTCAACTCAACTTGTTTTGGTTGGGAAATGGATTCACTGAATTGGTTCGTAGGAAAGGGTCAAATGTGACAAATTTTTCATTTTGAACAATGTGCCGGGGAGAGAACGATCCAGTTTTCAGTTTAAAACAACTTTTTGTTTCAAAATGTTGTCAATTTATGATAATATGTTTGTAAAAAGAAGAAAGAGGAGGTGGCAACGGAAACAAAAACGTTTCAAAAGGATCGAAACGTAGCACGTCCGCTGACCAGAATAAGAAAGAAAGTATTCCGACAGTCAGCTACCAACTGCTTCGAAGATTCCGATGCTTTGCCCCCAACCTATATGGGGAAAGTTTTGAAATCTTGAAAATTCTCAGAGGATGGGGAAACCTTTTCTTCCCCATGCTTCCTCAAAGAGACATGCTGGGGACTCTATTAGCACTGACCCAATCTGGACAGCAGCGGAGCTGGGTGAAGGATGGGATGTCAATTTTTTTCTCCTTCAGGATCTGCAAGTGGGATCAGTGCACAAGAAATATCTTAGCCACAGCCCAAAGCTGCCACCACCACTACCCCACAGACAGCATCCCCCGCCTTACCCAGCATCCGGAGGCGCCCGATCTTGTCCATGAGCAGGGCCGAGACAATGTTCCCTGGCAGCACGGCCAGAGTTCCCAGGAAGCTGACAAAGTAGATCATGTAGGCATTGTTGTCATCGCTGAAGTCTAGCTGGCAGCCTTCTTTGTTGTGCAGGAAAGTGCTGTTGATGATTTTGGTGTTGATGAATTTGTACTCGAACAGGTCTGTGGAGAGGGAGAAGAGACATTGGGTGTGGAGCTGCACAGCAGTTTGCAGGTAATTTCCCCCCTCCACCCCCCACCATATGATGCCAGGGTGGGAGGCGATGTGTTGAGATGCAGCCACCTCTGAGGTGGAGCATGGCTGCTGTTTAACGACCACACATCAAGCGTTCCACAGGGGTGCTCTCCCGGGTTTGCAATGCAGCCACCTCTAGCATGGAGCGCAGCTGCTGCTTAATGGGTAGACAGCAATGTTGCACAAGGTTTGCTCACCCTGCGCTGAAAAGCAAACCACTCCTGATAAGGAACATGCCTGCTGTTAGCAGCCTCTCAGAAACGCTCTGCAGCTGTCACTCACCCGCCACTGACACGCAGCCGCCTCTGGGATAGAGGGGGGCTGCTGTTTAGTGTCTATGCAGCAATGGCGCACAGGGATCGCTCACCCACCACTGAAATGCAGCCACCTCTGAAGTGGAACACAGCTGCCGTTGAACAGCGCCTTGCGGGCTGGAAGTGGAAAATTAGAATTGCAGGGCAACTTTAAGCCACCAGGGTCTAGACTGGCCGAGGGATTCTTAACAGACGGGCACCTTGATTTTAGTGACTATGTCCAACCCCTATGGGGGGCAGAATCAGTCGGTGTGGCACTGAAATAGAGGGTGGGTGGGGCACCAAAGGGCGTGAGTGGTCATTTGCTTTCACATACAAGGCCAGTCTTGGAAGTGAATCTGTCCCAGGTGAAGATGGGGTTTTTTTGAGGGGTGGAGGTACATTTACCAGCTGTTTGCTCCTCCTTCAACAGTGTTTGTTGACGCCTTTCAGGGAATACATGGAGTAGCAGCTCCAGCTGCTTGATCTCTCCTTGTCTAGGGCTCCCTTCCCAAAGCCCATCGGCGTCTATTCGGTGCTGTCTCAGTGAGCGTGAGGCAGCTAATTAGCACGACCCAGATGACGTTTAGCACCAGCAAGTGCAGCAATTTCAAGCCCTGCAGCGGGCAAGTTGGGCAATTGGGGCCCTAAAACAAAACAGCCCTGGCCCCATCCCTCTTCTGCCCTGACCAGTCATTTCCATCAGCGCAGCGTGGTTCCCATTACTGCCCGGTGGCATTTCACACCCGCTTTGAATCGGTGTGTGGAAATGGCTGCAGATGGTGAGTGGGCAGCAAGGAATCCGGGCCCCCTATTTGCTCCCCCCGTTGCTTCGATTGAGATGCTGCCCTTCGCCAACACCCTCCCCAGAACATCAAGGTCATGCCCTTGTCTCCCCTTCAAGGGAGCCCAAATGCAGCATCTGCAGCTGAGCTGAGTAGGCTAGAGAAAACACAAGGTCTGTTCACCCTCATGCCCCATGGCATGCGCTGACTGCCAGCTGGTCGGTCAGGAAGGAACTTCTCTTGCGAGGCAGACCAATAGCCAGCAAGGTCCAGTGTTGGGAGGTTTCAGCCTGTCTCGAAGGGCATGCCTACACTGCAAAACATGGTGTGTTCTTAACATGGGTTAGCTAACCCACATTAGTTAACTTGGGTTCAAACAGCAGAGGAGACATGGCAACTTGGCCTAGAATTGGGGTTAACAGTTCATGTTCCAGCCCAGGCTGCCCTATAAACTTGAGTTTGAGTTGCTGGCCCAAGGGGCCATGTCTAGACTGCTATTTTAACTTGAGTTAGGGAGCCCGGGGTCAGAACACACCTTTTCTTGGCAAGTAGAGATGCCCTACAGCGGGAGAGGCACGGTCGCCCACTGGCTATGGCTGTATTTGGAAACCATGACAGCTGGCTTCTCCTTCCAGCTCTGCTAAACCATTGGCTAAACCACTTTCCCTCCCATTCTCTGTCTTGTCTATTTAAGTTCTTCAGAACAGAGATCAGCAGGGGTGTCACTGCCATGAAAAGAGGTTCAGGGTCTGGGCCCATGGCCCCGGCTGCGCCGGCTCTGCCACTGAGCCCAATCCAGCCACTGGGCCCAATCTAGGCCCCTTCTGGGGCCCAGATCAGGCTCCTGCCACTGCCGGCTGGTGGCCTGGCTCCAGATCCCTAGCTGGGGTCGGGGCTGGATCCCGCCTCTTCTGGTGGCCGGACCCTGAGTACCTGGCCAGACTCGGGACACTGGTTCTGGGCCCGTGCCCTGTGTGCCCAGCACCACCACTGAGGATCAGTCTGTCACACACCACCTAATATCAGGGTTGCTACTACAACCCATGCCTGCTTGCTGTGGCGCTCTGTCTCACTCAGCGGCACATAGCCTGGCTAGCGATTAATGAGGCTACTACAGACTATTGGCTCATATACTAACCTTCAGCTGTCCCAGGTTCGATCCCGCCTGCCGACAACCAGAGTCTATCGGTGTCACGCTGCCATAATTAGGTTGCCAATAACAAAGTAGACACCGGGCTACCTAATGCATGGCACGGTGTTGGATGAGGTTGGGCGATATCAGTTGCAGCAAGATTGGCCTGGCCTTTGTGTGTGAAGAATATGGATCTACATGGCCTGTTCCAGGGCAGCATAGTTACCTGTGTTGTAGAAGACAGTGGAGATGAAGGAGCAGTTCTTGAAGAAGGTGTTACTGGAGGTGATGTCTTCGAAGTAGCACTCCTCAAACAGGGAGTCCTCAAAGGAGACGGATTTCATCTTGAGCCCAATGAACCTGTCAGTGACAGACACCAGGACTGAGCAACCCAAGAGCAACTGGGAGAAGGGGTTTGGGAAATGCGACTCCCCCTCCATCACAGGGAGCCAAAAAGTTTTCTGGACCTGCAGGGCTTCACTCTTGGTGAGGTTCCAGCTGCACTTCCCCCAGCATCTATTTATCTGCCCTCTCTCTGCTGCCAAGCCCAGAGATTCCCTCCCTGCACCAGCCAAGCTAACCATCCTCTGGCACAGAGAGGCATGTGCAACCTATTCTCTGCAGCCATGGGGTCATTTTAGATCATGCCAGTGGGTGGCATTCCTTTGGGTTCACCAACTCTCTCAGCACCTTCTCAGAGCAGTGGGAGTTATTCAGGATTCGTATATCCTTCTTCCCCTCCCTAGTCCTTATTCTGCCCCCACTCCCATGAGGGTTCCTGCCCTGCCCCACCATCTTTGCCGACTCTGCCTTCTGCTCAGTACAGAGGATGCCTGCTTGTTTTCTGTGAGCACAGCCCCACCTCCTCCCCCCCCAGAGCATGCCCCTGCCCTTCTCGCAAGGATCAAAACAGCCCAGGGCTGAGATTGCTGGGGGCAAGGACGGATGATGCACAACTCACTTGTCATTGAAGTATTCACCATTGCGGTGGATCTGGTTCTCCAGGGTGAAGTTAAAGGTGAAGTGCTCCACCTTCTCCTGGGTGAAGAGTTTTGTGCGGGAGGCATATTCGATATTCTGTAAATGCTTGATCATGTCTGGGAACCAGACGGTCAAGCCATAGTAACTATTGGAGAGAGAGAGAGACAGAGATAGAGACAGAGACAGAGTGATTGTGTTACCATAGTGTTTAGGAGCATGAGTCATGAACTAGGACCCTATTGGGTCCTAAGAGCTGTACAGTCTTATTGCTATTAGGTGTATTACAGTAGCACCTAGGCACCCCATTCATGGACAGAACCCCCTGTCCTGCTGTATGTTGTTATTGCTCTTAGGTGCATTGTGGTAGCATCCAGCACCCTAAGTCAAGGAGCAGGAGCCCATTGTGCTAGGAGCTGTACAAACAGGGTATCAAAGACGGACAGGCTCTGCCCCAAAGAGTTCGCAGTTAGAGCTGGGAGGTGAAATGGTTTCCCGGGAGATTTTTTGAAAAATGTTCTTGTTTGAATCAGGATGAAAAGTTGAAAACTCAAAAATGTTGCACAAACTGAAAAAACAAACAAACAAACCACCCATACCAGCAATTCTGGTCGATCAACTTGTTTTGTTTCAATCACCTTGAAACATTCTATTTTGATTTTGACCTTTCTCTCTCTTTTTAACTTTTTAAAAAGTATAAATTATTAAGTTAAATTGCTAAGCAAAAAGTCATTTCCCAACTGGCGGGGGGGAGGGGAAGGGGGGAGCTTTTGTTTAAAAAAGGGTGGAACATATTTTGATCCTTCCAATATTTTTTTAAAGCTGGGCAATTGTTGGATCGACCCTTTCCTATAAAAATATTAAGTTTAGGGAAGCTGCCTTTGGGAGGGTGGGGCGGGAATGAGGAACATAAAAATGTTTCTCAGAAAAATTCCCAAGCAGCTCGACTGAACAACCTATGTGTAAGAGAAAGGACCCAGATCTCTGTCTCCAGCATGTGCTAAAGAGCCAGGCAATTTTTCCCAGCACGGTGCCTCTGGGGGCATCAACGTTCCAGGTACCATTATGTCTTTGGCCTCTGTGCTGAGGCTGCCAGCCAGGGGTCTGCTGAGCCCTAAAAAATGGGCTTAGCCCCTCCAAGCAGTTTCCCCAAACATTTGTTGCTCCCTGCCATCCAAGGCTGGATTTGAAGTAGCCACCCAGAGGTCTCATAGTTGCCCCAGAGCATAGTGCACCTGGCTTCCCCATGCATTGGGGGAAGGGCAGTGCTGGGAGGAGGGCTCTGAGGTGTGCCTAAATAAGGGGGGCTGCTCACTAAGACTGCAGCTCAGGAGGTTGGGATCTTTGTGTGTCCACAGCATGGCACCAGCACCCTCCACACACCAACCCCTGAGCCTTCCAGATGAGCCCCCAGCTGACTGAAGTGTGGGCAGTAGGAAAAGAGACTGACCCTGCATCGTGGGGTTGAGGGGGTGGTCAGAGAAAAAGGATGGAGGGAAGGGGAGAAAGAAATGGCCTCAATGCGGCTCTGTCACCAATGGGAACAGCAGAACAAACAAGTTCTGTGGCACTTCTAAAGACTAACATATTTATTTTTCGCATTTTTAAAATTTTTTGCATAAATTAGTCTTTAAAAGTGCCACAGAGCTCCTTGTTTGTTTTGCTGAACTAGACTAACATGACTACCCCTCAGGAATACCAGTCTCTGCACGGTTCAGGACCAAGGACAGCTACTAGGGCCCGGTGTCTTCCTTGAAGTCTTTTCCAAGGTGCGTTGCTGGGAACAGAACCCAGGAGTCCTGACTCCAAGCCCCACACTTCAGTCTCTGGATCAGATTCCCTCCCAGATGCAGAACCCAGGAGTCCTGATGCACACTTAGTCCCTAGCTTTAGTCATTGCATCACACTCCCTCCCTCTGCCAACATATGGAGAGTTCATATGCCTGCTTCTTCATTTTCAAAGAGAGAGAGAGAGAGAGAGAGAGAGAGAGAGACCCTGGACAACTCAGCTGGCTTCTGTGGGGTTTTATGTGATGTGAGCCAGCCCCATCTGCTTTGGGCTGGGACACAAGCTGGTACAAGCCCTCTCCCCCAGCTGCATAGAGCTATTGCTCAGGCGACAGAGAGAAGCTGGTTTAAATACAACAGCCACAGAGCTGCGCAAGTCAACGGGGTTGCTTGGGGGTGAATGGCGCTTCCCCAAACAATGGCGACATTGCTGCCTCACCACGGGTGACTCTTCCACAGCCTAACAAGTCTTGCGATTGCAGAAAAGGCTCTTCATTGTTAGCAGAGCCCAAATCTCCCTTTGCACAGCTCCTTCCTAGGGGAGCCCCCCCTCCTTTTTACTTCCCCCCTCAGCCTCTCTGACAGAAGCCAAACCTAGCATGAAATCCTGTTCCGAGAATAACAGCCAGCAGGGGAAGGAGGGGGGCAGATTCTGTGAGCGAGTTGGATACCATGCTGAGCGAATAGCATCCGGGAAGAAAGAATAGCATTGATTACCTCCAAGCCATGGAGAGGGGGCTGTGAAAGACTCAGCAATGCACTAGGAGTTTTTGGGGGAGGATGATGGGCTGGGTGGGACGCAGGAGGAATGTGGTTTGTGTCTGGACTTTGGGGTCTGGGGAGCACTGGGAAAGCCAGACTATGCCAGAGGGATCCTGCCTTATTAAAAGTGTTGGCTGGTTTGACGTCAACCAGAAGGAGGGATGTTTGGAGCAAGCGTGTGTTGTCTGTCAAGGGGCAGAGGAGATACAGTCAAGCAAAGCCGCTTTCCGTAACGCCAAGGAGAATCTGGGTCAGAAGAGCTGCCATCACCACCAAAGGACCTTTGCGGGCAGCAATAGGCCCTGGCAAAGTTTTGGTTTGGGTCAGCGTGGGGCCATCTAAAGGCGGATCTGCGCTCTCTGAATGATTGGTGGCTGGAGGGTCATGGTGGGGTGTCTCTGACACCTGTCCTCTTTCTAAATCCCGCCAGCTATTTCTCAAAGCCACGTCATAGAGCAGGGGTGATCAACAAGCTAGCCATGGACAAAATTCAGACCACCAGGTGCTTTTGAAAGGCCCCTGAAATCTTTCTGTTTACTTATCACCTTCATCCTGATTATTGTTTTTGTATTATTTTCTCTGGCTCCTGGACCCTGACTACACCTTGACCAAGAAATTTAGACCTTGACAAAAAAATAACATGATCCCCCTCGTAGAGTGTCTGTGGCAAGATCCTTCACATTCATTCAACTAAAGAAAAGGAGGCCCCCAATTGATCAGTCACATCAAAGCGGCATGGCCCATGTAGCAAACACATGTGGATGTCCCTCCAGCAGGCGGAGGGAAGCCTGTGGTCCAGTTTGCAGAGGGGCCCAGTGGCTGGATTTCCCAGGGATGGCAAGCACTTGTCACCCAAATCTCTGGTGTGCTACTCCTTGAGAATGAAAGGCTCTGCTTTCAAATGGAGCCATTACCCAGCGATCCCAATAATGGGCCGCACTTGTCCTGTAACAAATTTTTGAAGAACAGTCCAGAGACTAGTTTGCTACTGTTAATTGGCAACCCTTTAACTTGAATTAGCACAAGAGCAAGACACTAATCTAGGCAAATGCTTTGTCTGATTGCCACATTAGCCCCACATTCCTTTGCGCCTGCCAGGAGAACCCCGATCACATAAAAGGAACACCGTGGCAATCTCCTCTCTGCCAGCTGCAATTAACAGGACTTTGCAGAGATCAATTGCAGAGACACAGTTCCTGATTAGAGCCTTCACCAGCTCCCCGCTGCCTCAGGGAAGTGATATATGTGGCAGAGCTTGTTTGTCCCAAAAAGGCAAGGAGGCAGATTTTTCCTCACAGGGCCACTGTGCAAATTGATGGCCTTTGATTCTCCTTGTGATGCGAGTAATTGCTCCTTGTCTTTGTCAATTTGCATTAGAAGTCAGTGAAATATTTAATCACAGCGCCAGCAAGACTGAAATCGATGGGAGCCAGGTGCCTAACTACTTTTAAGGAGCTGGACTCAGATTCCCAGCTGGCGCCAAGTGGTCTTATTCCATCCAAGTGCCTGGATTGACCCCAGCTGAGGATTCAGCCCAGGGAGTTCAGGTCCTTAAAATACTGCCTGAGCTTGCGCTGGAATTTTCATCAGTCCCTTCCTCTCTTCCCTCCTTGACTATCACACCTCCTTTCTCTGGGCCACCCTCCTCCCCCAGCTCCCCAGACCCTAACACAGACAGAATGCTGCTGCCGCTGTCCCCCGCCCCCGCAAACCCATCCTTCACAGCCCCAGTTGTTCACATTCCTCCACCCCAAACAATCCCCCCCTTCCATTTTTCAGAACTGCCAGAGAGCTGAAAGTGCCTTTATCCTGCCAGCCCTAACCCACAGCTGCAGCAGATGCCAAGCCATTGGGCGTGACCTGTTGCCGATCACAGTGTGGGTTGGCATGGCCTGCTGCAGAAAGAGTTTGGGAGAAGGGGAGTGAGCGAAGGGTCTCATGTAAAGCCAGGCACCAGAAGCAGAAAGGCGTGTGACCCCTCTGGATTGGCAAGAGCTGCCCTCTGTTCTCAGGACAACAACCCTACAGCTGGACTGCTTCTGAGAAGGCACCAAAGTGGCTCAGGGGAAAATTGATGCCCAACAGCTGAAGAATCCCCACCAGACACAAAAGGTTCATCCCTTCCCGCAGCACAGCCCATTCCCCTTCCCAACAGCGATATTTTACATCACCCTCCTTCAGGCTTCATGGAGCTATGTCAGGGTGTGACCGTCTCTCCCTAACAGAAACAGTTAGGGTTAGGGCAGTGGACAGGGAGGCAGGACTCCTGGGCTCTCTTCCTAGCTCTTTGTAGGGACTGAGGTCTGGGGGTTGGGGGGTGGAGCTGAAAGGCAGGACTCCAGGGTTCTGTTCCCAGCTCTGTGTGGGGAATGGGGCACAGGGGTTAGAGCACAGATGGGGCCAGGAGTCAGGACTCCTCAGTTATACTCTTGCTCTGCCACAGGTACCCTGCTGAGCTTTGGTGAGTCCCTCCGTGCCTCAGTTTCCCTGGCTGTAGTGTGGGAATAATGAGACTCCTCCGCCTTTTGCAAAGCGCTTTGTGACCTTCCTGCTGTGCAAAGGGAATGCATCATGGCACCTGGGATCATTTCTGGCTCAGAGGAGACCCTTGCCAATCCCCTCCCCCACTGCAAATAGGAGAGCAGAGCCAAGATCTTCCTGGGGAAGAAATGGACCCAACAAATCACACAGGCTAAATGCTGCCATGGGCTGAAATCCTCTCTCCAGCTCCTCGCCACCCCTACTCCAGGGTCCCCACACCCATCCCACCTGAAGGACATGGTGAACCACACCGCCATCATCATGAGGGTCACGCGCCGGTACTCAGGAGCAAAGCATTTTTGGAAGTTACTCCAGACCTGAAGGAGAGAGAGACAGGGAGGATGAAGGGACCATTCACCACCACGCCAGCTCTGTGGGTGTCAGCACAGACGGGCACATGCTCAGCTCACAGCAGGAGCAGGATGGATAGGGCAGAAAGACCAAGAAGTGAAGAGAGGAGAGACAGGGAGAAGGAAGATGGAGGCAGAGGGGAAGGGCAAGGAGAAGGGGAGCGATGAAGGAAGGAGAGAGATGAGAGAAATACAGCAGTGAAAGGGGAAATCTAATGCATGTACATGGATGGGGGTGAACAGAGGGGTTGGCCTGGGTACAGAGAAGGTTGGGGTGCAGATGCCAGGCCCCCAGGAATCCCCATTGATCTCAGCAGGGGGCGCTACCACAATCCGGTCCCCATTTCTCCAGCTATTGGATCCAGGATGCCACACAAGCCAGGGGTCCATCCTTGGATACCCAGCTGGACACATTTACATCCTCCGCCCTGCTGCAGGGAGGCAGCAATATCCTCAGGCTGGGCAAAGGTTCTTGGCTGGACCCCATCAGAACAGACTGTTCCAGCTCAGGGTGGGTCCCTGGGAAAGCCACGGACAAGGAGCCAGGGGGATGGGGGGGTCCCAGATCTGGCCACGTTGGTTTGTATGATACAGCTGTCTCAGCTGCAGTGCACAAGAACACCCCACCAAACATCCCCTGGCCCAGAAATCCAGTGCCTGCTGTATGGGGTTGGGGGACAACCTCCCCTCTTTGGGCTGGGAAAGTACCACTGCGGTCATGGATCTGGGGGTCTGCGTGGAGCCATGCTTGGCTGCTGGTTCAAATTTAGTCTAGAATCATCTCCTGAGGGGACTGGGACCCAGCCCAGGTTGCCATGGGACCGGTGTCCTTGGAGCAGCCGAGCATGGAAACGCCCCTGGGGCCGGGAACAGTGCCCAGGCCAAGGGACAGGCCAGTTGGAGGCGAAGAAGGCTGATGTCTCTGGATAGGTAAATCGCCTTCCTTTGTAAGGAGGCGTCAGCTTTGACCTTGGATCCTTAAAGGATGGCGCTGCAAGTCTCTGCCAGGCTGTGAGATTGCACACTATGTCCAGACAAAGCTGGTCACCCGGGAAGGAGAAGTTCAGAAGGACCTCCCCACCCTCCAGGGCCCAGCCCAGCACAGGGGGCCAGGTGTCTCCTGGGGAGTCTCATACCAGCTCCCGGCTGTGCTGGGGGAGGATTCTGACTGAGTGGAGCCATCCTCCGGCCTGAATCTCGGTCTCAGCATCCCAGTCACTCAGGGGCCACCCCTACCTGCTGCGAGAGGTTTAGGATCCGAACCATCCAGCGCCGGTACCAGGTGCCGGTATCCGACTGGATCTCAATCAGCTCATCCTCCTGCTTGATGGTTTTGATGTGGGTGACCTGCAAGGCAGGAGGAATGAGGAGGTTATAGATGGCGTGGCGCAGAACGGGGACATCCTATGGCATGGGGGGAGGCCTCCGGTGCCAGGCACGGCAAGAAAGGGATAAATAGGGGCACAGGGAGTAGGACACTCAGAGGGTAGAGATGCCAGCTGGTCCATCCCCTCCAACCTGGAGCCTAGGGCCACCCAAAGACCTGTAATTTCATGCCAGAGGAGTCGGTGCCAGGTTGCTCCCAGATCTCTGCCTCTGCTGGGTGGTTAGTCCATGACTCCTCTGCATGACTCTTCATGTCTCCCATCCCAAAACACCATGCTTCATACTTCTCCTCCTTTCTCCCCCTTTGTTGGCTCCTCAGCTCCCTCCTTTCATGTCCTCCTCACCATCCCCACTATCATCGTTGCAGCCTCTCCCAGCACCCCCTTTCATATCCTCAGCCCCCTTACCCGAGATGCCATGCCCCTCTTTGCCCCATCTACTGCAGTGGGGCAGCTCCTGGCAGCAGGGAGTACCTCCCATCCTAGGACTCAGATTCTCAGGGGCTCCAAGGGGGTGTTGAGTCTGCAGGTCCCTTTGGAAATCCTGGACCAGCCTACCACCTCACCCTAGAGTAACTGGCTCATGTAAAGGATAACAGCCTACAACTACTATCAGCTAGCGGAGTTACTCCTTTAGCTCAGGGAGCTGGGGGCCAGGTCTGTGCTTTGGCATGGAAGATGCCAGATTCCAACCCTGCTGCTGGCCCATGGGGCAGACTCTAATATTCATGGGGCCACAGAAATTGTTTCAAACAAAAACAGCATTAATGACCCCACATGGAGATCCCTATCCTTCAGTGCCATGCTCCCCTCACAATCAATGAGTGGGTTTTAGACTCATAGACACTATGGTCAGAAGGGACCAATATGATCATCTAGTCTGACTTCCTGCACAATGCAGGCCACAAAACTTCACCCATCCACTCCTGCAATGAACCTCTAACCAATGACTGAGTTATTAAAGTCTTCAAATCATGATTTAAAGACTCTAAAATACAGAGAATCAACCAGCAAGGGAGCCATGCCCAATGCTACAGAGGAAGGCAAAAAACCCCCAGAGCCCAAGCCAATCTGCCCTGGGGGAAAATTCCTTCCCGACCCCAAATATGGCAATCAGCTAAATCTTGAGCATGTGGCAAGTCTCACCAGCCAGTCAAGAAAAAATTCTCTGTAATAACTCAGAACCCACCCCATCTAATGGCCCTTCCCAGGTCACTGGCATATCTATCACCAGTAGTAAAAAATGGACAATTGCCAAACTAAGCTGTCCCATTGTATCATCCCCTCCATAAATTTATCAAGCTCACTTTTGAAGGCAACTATGGTTTTTGCCCCCACAGCTCCCCTTGGAAGGCTATTCCAGAACTTTACTCCTCTGATGGTTAGAAACCTGCGTCTAATTTCAAGCCTAAATTTCCTGATGGACAGTTTGTAACCATTTGTTCTTGTGTCCACAATGGTGCTGTATTCAAATAATTCCTTTCCCTCCCTGGTATTTACCCCTCTGATGTATTTATAGAGAGCAATCATATCTCCCCTCAACCTCCTTTTGGTTAGGCTAAACATGCCAAGCTCCTTAAGTCTCCTCTCATAAGGCAGGTTTTCCATTCCGCAGATCATCCTTGTAGCCCTTCTTTGCACCTGTTCCAATTTGAATTCATCTTTCTTAAACAAGGGGACCAGAAATGCATGCAATATTCCAGATGAGGTCTCACCAGCGCCTTGTACAGCGGCACTAACACCTCCCTATCTCTACTGGAAATAGCCCTTCTGATGCACCCCAGGACTGCGTTAGCTTTTTTCACAGTCACATCGCATTGGCAATTCATAGTCATCCTGTGATCAACCAGTACTCCCAGGTCCTTCTCCTCCTTCATCTCTTCCAAATGATGCGTCCCCAACTTATAAGAAAAATTCTTGTTATATGTCCCTAAATGCATGACCTTGCACTTCCCATTATTAAATTTCATCCTATTCCTAATACCCCAGTTTACAAGGTCATTCAGATCTTTCTGTATGATATCCCGATCCTCCTCTGTATTGGCAGTACCTCCCAACTTCGTGTCATCTGCAAACTTAATTAGCACATTCCCACTTTTTATGCCAAGGTCAGTAATATAAAGGTTGAATAAGATGGGTCCCAAGACTGATCCTTGAGGAACTCCGCTAGTAACCTCCTTCCAGCTAGACAGTTCACCTTTCAGTATGACCCGCTGTAGTCTCCCCTTTAACCAGTTCCTTATCCACCTTTCTATTTTCATATTAATCCCCATCTTTTCTAATTTAACTAATAATTCCCTATGTGGAACCGCATCAAATGCCTTGCTGAAATCTAAGAAAATTAGGTCCACCGCATTCCCTTTATCTAAAAAATCTGTTATCTTCTCAAAAAAGGAGATCAGGTTGGTCTGCCACGAGCTACCTTTTGTAAAGCTATGTCGTATTTTATCCCAGTTACTATTAACGTCAATATCCTTAAGTACTTTCTCTTTCAAAATTTTCTCCAAGACCTTGCATACTACTCCACAGAAGGACAGACAACGGGGTTGGGACTCCCATTTTACTCCCAGCTCTGCTATCAACACATGGGATGTCTGTGGGCAAGTTGCTTGCCCTGCTCTGTACCTCAGTTTCCCTAGCTGTGAAATGGGGATAATGATGCTGGAAGCTTTGTGATCTGTGGCTGGAAAGAGCTAGGAATTGTTCTTATTATTTAAAGGCGAGGAGCCCAGGCACAAGGAGGAAGCGATTTGTCCACGCATCGCAGCAGAGCCGGAATTAAAACCCAGGTCTCTTGACACGAAGCCCAGTGCCCTTCTCACAACACCCTCCTTCAGCCCCACCAGGAAGCACTTTCCCTTTGCTCACCCCTCTCCTCTAGCCTAAACATCTCCCCTCTGCCCTGGGGGATGGGAGCGCCCAAGTGACTCTTACCGAGAACACCCTCTCGGGGTGGCCCTTGGCTCTCATGTTGGTGTCGTGAACCTGCTTCAGCACCATCCAGGCTTCGTCGTGCTTCCCATTCTGTAAGACAAAATCCGAGGCCGCTTCTGACCACACCGCCCTGCAGAAGGTGGCATGGGGGGGAGGGCTGCCCTTCCCCATTGCCAGCTCCTCCAAAGACCTGGTGCTTGGCACCTGAGTGTCTTGGGCTACTGCTACTCAGCCTTCAAGGGGCACCACCCCACCCATTGCAGGAGATGCCCCTAAGAATTAGGGTCAGTCACCCAGGCACCCTGCTACTCATGCCAGCACTGGCCTGCCTCCCTGAGCTAGGTGTCGCTGCCTCCAGGTATCATGCAGAAACCCCACCGCTGCCACCAGAACGGCCCTTCCTTCTCTGCATCCCCCTGCCCCTCCCACTTGTGCATGGGGTATCACCCCATGCCCACGTCTAACAACCGGCAGAGCCATGGGACACACCATGCACCAGCCCTGCTCCAGGCTGTGGATAAAGGGGCTGGACTGGCAGGTCTTGGGTACCAGAGCTGCCTCCCCACAGCTTGTACAGCAGCACCAGCTCTCTGTGCCGCCGCCTGCCACTGTCACCCCCATTAGGGGCAGGGGAGGAGGGACTGAGTCCTGGAACCCTGTTTGCTATGGAGGCTGATGACAAAGAGGTGGATTCCTTGGTAGGTTTAGGGGCTGTGACCCAAAATCCCATTTTGATGGCTGTTCCTGGCCTCTCTCAAGTTTCTACTACAGGATGCTGGAGTGGAGCGAGTGGATCCCAGCCACCCAGGGCCCCATGCCCGGACAAGCACGGATTAATCATTTCTGACCCGCTTCCCACACCCAGCCACAAGGCCTTTACCTCCAGGAAGAAGCGAGGGCTCTCCGGCATGGTGGTGAGCGCACCAATGGCAAAGACGGAGGGGAAGGCGCAGACCAAGACAAAGACCCTCCAGCTGTGAAACTGGTATGCAGAGCCCATCTGGAAACTCCAGCCTGGGGTGGAGGGGTGGGGAGGAACACGATGGAAGCATTAGAGAAGAGGAGTGAAAAACAAGAAAGGGAGAGTGAGAGGTGGTAAAAAACAGGTGAGGTAAATCCAAAGCTGACTGCCAAGAGTTATAAAGCCCCTCACTAAACTGGGTGACTAAGCAATAAGGTGGCAGGTGGAATTGAGTGTGGACAAGCGCAAAGGAATGCACATTGGAAAACAGAACCCTAATGATCAGACGACATGATGGGCTCTAAATGAGCTGTTACCACTCAGGAAAGAGACGTTTGTGGAGAGTTCTCTGAAAACCTCCTCAAAAAAGCTAACCATGTTAGGAACCATTAGGATAATGAGCCACTATATAAACCCACAGTACGCTCACTCCTTGAATACTGCGTGCACTTCTGGTCACCTCATCTCAAAAAAATATAATAGACTTGGAAAAGGTGCAGAGAAGGGCAGTGAAAATGATCCGGAGGGATGGAACAGCTTCCAGATGAGATTAAAAAGACTGAGACTGTTCCTCTTAGAAAAGAGCTGACTAAGGATGGAGGTTATAAAATCATGAATGGGGTGGAGAAAGTGCTATTTACCGCTTCGCATGACACAAGAAGTAAGAGTTCCCAGATGAAATTAAGAGGCAGCCGGTTAAAAAGAAATCAAAGGAAGAACTTGATCACACAACGCACAGTCAATTTGTGCAACGCGTTGCCAGGGAAATGTTGTGAAGGCCAGAAGCATAACTGGGTTCAGAAAAGAATTAGATAAGTTCCTGGCCGCTGTCAGAGACAAGATACTGGGCTAGATGGACAACTGGTCTGACTGTGACTCACTATGGCTAGTCTTAAGTTCTCCTGTAGAGGAACTGCATCTCCCTCTCCTTTCCTGCCCCCTTCCCCCACCAAAGCCAGCTCCCATCCTGAGGGTGGGGTCAGGAACAGGAGGAGAGTCACGGCTGTGGGAGAAGCAATATAAGGGCTCAGCCTCATCTCCCAGTGGCTGGCTGGCAGCCTTGCCAACATGGCTGATATTGACGGAGCAGTCCAGGGCCTGGAACTCAATGAGTGCCACGCCAGACCCACTACTTCCCTTGCCCCCTTAGTGAGGGAGTTTCTTTTCCAGCTACAAACCTTGTAATCAGTTCAGCTTAGTGCACGTACCAAAGCCCATGCATGGAGTGCTAGATGCTATCAGCATCCACGTTCAGCCGGGGCACATCTCGGAGCCCCCAGTGGCAGAAGGAAGCTCAGGATCTTCATCCCCATGCACACATGGCCTCTGTTTTCTGTATGACCAGAGTGGCATGGCCCAGGTTCAGCCCCTCTGGACGTCTCTGCTGAGGCTGCCAGCCAAGGGGTGTGAAGATGAGATGGCGTGTGTATCGTCCAGCAACTGGGCTGAGACCCATCAAACTCAATCCACACAGACAGCCAGACTGTGACAATGGTGTGGTAGGGGTTACAGGGCTAAAGCTGGCCCCCAAAATATGGATCGTCCCCTTCCTCTCCCTCCACCCCTGAAAACTTTGATCTTTCAACAGAAATATGATTTCGAAAGATTGAAACCAAAAAGTTTTGATTCAGAAACACCACTGTGGTGCCTCATGGGAGCTGTTCTTTGGATGCCTGTTCTCTCATTCTTTTTTATAGGTCAGGCTGTCTGGCTGGACTACATGTCCCATAATGCACCACAGCCCCCTCAACCACTCTTAGAAAGGTGAAGTGCTGCATCCTCAGAAGCCCTAATCCAAGGTGCATCATGGGAGATGTATTCCAGCCCATAGAGGAAAATGGGCAACAGGATATACCCAAACTACAACTCCCATGAGGCACTGCAGTGGCATTTCCAAATCAAAATATTTCAGCTTTGACACTATGGGATTTTCTGAGGGAAGCAGACATTCTAGGGGGAAAACAACAGAAAAATCAAATTTTTTATCAAAAAACAGTTTGGATGGAAAATTTTCAATCAACCCTCCCAGCACCGCATTACCTTCCCCTACCCCTCCCATTCTTTGACACAGTCTGCGGGGTGAGAGCCCACGGTGGCTTCCCCAGCACAAGGGGACGGGAGCACAGCTAGCCCCCGTTTCTCTTACCGTAGTGAGGGATAATGGCCCAAGCCATGGCTGATGCGTAGATACCCCCGATCATCCAGAACATACAGAGCCAGCTCAGGTGCTCTCCTCGCTTCTCCTGAGCTAGGAACTCTGAGAAGTAGGAGAAGACGATGGGGATTGAACCCCCAATGCTGGGAAAGGGAGGAAGAAAACATGGATCAGAACAGCTTCCACTTGGAGAGCGCTGCAAGGGCTGGCAATCTTCATTCTTCAGGGCATCAACTCATTCGCAACTGGGAGGGTCAGGAAGGACTCATCCCCCCCCCCCCCCCCAGACTAAATGAATCATGAGTTTGCCTGGGATGGGAGGAGATGGGTTTGGAAAAGAGGGAAGAAATCCCGGCCAGGCTCTTGTTCCACATCCATTGCAGAGGTGCCAGCATTGCCTAGGGGGGCTGCTTTCTCCACCTGACCAGATTCTGGTGCTGGGTTGGGGTGCTCCTTTTCTCAGCCCCAGTGATGCCTGCTCTTAATTACCTTAATTACTAGCGGCTTCCTGCTGGCAGATTCCAGGCAGTGCCACATGCTCTCAGAGGAGGGGAATTCAGGGGTGCGTGCTGTCCTAGCATCTCATTTCCTTGCCATGCCTGGTTTCCTGTGGGCCTAGCTTAGGTCCAGATCCATGCCCTGATCGTTGGTGCCCTGGGTGCCTGGGACCCTGCCAACGAATGCATACTGCAGGCCAGAGGTGTCGGACAGCGCTATACCCAGCTAATGCGCCGCCTCATGGTGTCTGGCACCATCAAGTGGTCCAGGGACACCTACTTCGAACATATCACCGAGCACAGACAGTACCAGGAGGCATAAGCAGGACTGCCTCTACAATTACCACCAAAGGGTTCCACAGACCTCCTTCCCAAAGTGGCCCTCCTTCTGCACAGGAACATATTTCCTAATAGACTCTTGACCCATGCTATCTAAATGTATTCTGGGATAACCCACTTCCAGTAACATACGTACTTCCCTTATACCACATTTTGTATCCCTTCCGCAATGCTTACTAAGCTGTTTAACCCAAATCTCCCAACTCTTGTACCTCAGACCCATAGTCTCTTGACTTCCCCCATCCAAGATGTTGTAGTTCATGCACTGGTTGTAGGTGCCATTCACCCCATAACCTATTCCTTCTCAAATGACCTGTACTCTGAACCTGGATGCCCAGTCACTCCCTCGATCTAATGCTGTGATTGTCTGTTCTTTCTTAACATTGTCTTAATAAAATATTGTAAATCTGTAAATCCATTGGGTGAAGAGAGTTTAAGGGTTAGTGGAGGGGGAAGGGAGCCAGGTTTCCCAGGTCCTGTTCCTGGATCTGCTATGATTTATGGACAAGTCACAGCTTCTGTGTTAGTGGCTACCTTTCATCCCCCAGTCAGAGTGCACTTCTGTGAGTAGAGGGGATTTGAAGAGGGACTCTACCAGGGGATGAAGGCTCCTGGCTAAATCAGTAGGTGCTGAGCTGTGATTGTCAGACAAAGGTGAGGAGGTGAGAATCTGGCAGGGATGGCCTTGGCCAGAAACGGCAGATGGAAAACTATTACAGGTTATCCCTTCCAGCTCAAACCACTGGTCCATCTAAGTTGGTGTCCCCGCCTCCTGCCATCTTAGATCAGTCCCTATTGGCATCACACCCACTGCTACTTATTTGACCACTGACCCATCTCTGCCTCTTTCCCACCCTCTGTTATGATGTCACACATCTCTGGCCTGTCTGCTAAGGCCTGCCTACCTCCTCTCTGAGACCCATGCCACCCCCAGATCTATCTAGCTCCTTCTCTTCAGATACCACCAAGCCAGTGCCCCCTCACTTGTCCGACCAGACCAGACCAGACCAGACCATCCAAGTTCTGACCTGGCCCAAAGGAGACCACAATGGCATTAAAAGCCCCAAAGAATGAGTTTTCCCTACGTATTTCCCACCCTGCCTACATGCATGGTGCACAGAGACTGGACATTGCTCACGATCAGTTTCAATCCACTGGCCATGACACGGCCAAAGGTGGACTTTCCCGTTGGGCACCCTGCCCCCTTGGGGACCAGATCCCACCTACAGGTGTGAACACACTACCCTCCTGCCAGAGCAGCCAAGACCAGCAGGTGGGATCCCAGCCAGTCTCTCTCACCCCACTCCGGAGAGCAGCCTGCAGAAGAGGAAGGTGCCATAGCCCTGCACAAAGGAGGAGAAGAAGGCGAAGACGCTGTTGACAGAGAGGGAGATCAGGAGGCACTGTCGCCGGCCGATCCGATCCGCCAGGCCACCCCACAGGAACGCTCCCACCATCATGCCCAGGTAGACGATGAGGCCTGGAAAGATACAGCAAACAGAGTGGCACCTGTCAGCAGTAACGCAGGCCCCTAGAGCACCTCCCAGCCACTGTGGTCACCCAGGGCTCAGCAGAGCACATGTGGGCAGGGGCCGGCCAGCAGGTGCTGGAAGCAGGGAGCAATCAGCTTCTAGGCAGCCACATCATCTGGTGGTTAAAACATGGGGAAGAAAAGTCCAGGTTCCATGCTCAACCCAGTGATCTAATCACTAGACCCCATGCTCCTTCAAGAGCTGGGGAGATAACCCAGGAGTCCTGGGCCTCAACCATCACTCTACCCACTACACCCCATTTCCCTCCCTGTGCTGGGGATAGGACCCAGGAGTCCTGATGGCCAGTCTCACTGCTCTACCCACTACACCCCACTCCCCTCCCAGTGCTGGGGATAGGACCCAAAAGTCCTGCTGCATCTGAATCCCAAACCCAACGAATTCGGGGCTCATATGTAATGAAAATTGCTTCCTCCTATAGTAGGCCGCCAATCCCTCTTCCAGCTGCTGGCTCTGCGAGATGCACCCCTGCCACACACCACCTACCCTGCCTGTGGAGATGCGAGGGTCACCCCAGACCCATCTCCCTGACCAGGCTGTGGTCTCCCAAAAGGTCCCAGAAGCAGGTGGTTGATTTCTTGCCACACTTCTCTTTCACTGGAAGAGGGGGTGCAGAGGAAGACCTGCTTGTGGTCTTAGCTAACAGGACCGGTATGAGGGGCCAGGTGAGGCCACATTCAGCCCAGTGTGAGGCATTGGAAGTTGGGCACAGGGGCAGAGAAATGTGAAGGGGGGAAATGGGGATAGATGCCATGCTACAGCAGGGTACAGCTGAGTTGTGGGGGGCAGGACCTGGGGAACGATGGGGTACAATGTCATGCTTCAGGGCTGAGATGAATGGGGGGTGGGGGTGAGCACCAAGGAAGATTGGGGGAGATTCCTGTGTTGCTGCGTGGGGCTGAGTTGCGGCACATAAGTGTGCAGGGGGACCATGGCCTGATGCCAGACTGAGCATAGGGAGGGGGTGTCTCTATGATGCTGAAGAGTAAGGCTGAATATAGGGAGAGATTGGAGGGACCGGGCAGGAGGGGATCAGGCTGCAGAGTTGATTTGGGAGACAGAGCATGGGGGAGACAAGGGGGCCAACCCGGCTAGGGCAAAGACAGAGGAGCTGGCGACACAGAGAGGCAGTCACATCACAGGGCAGCTCTGCTCAGCAGGCATCAGGAGGTAGGGGAAGTGACTAATCACTTCACCAGAGGCTGCAGCCCTGATGTGGCGGGGGAGTGGAAGGGGACAGAACTCAGAAGTGGTAGGTTCGCGCCCCAGCGACAGCAGCTGTCAACCTGCATGATTAGCACGATCCTGATCCCTCGCCCCAGGGATTACAGGGTGGCTTGGGCAGCTGAATCCCAATGCCTCTGCAGCCGCTCAGGCTTCTCGACCTAGCTGGGGGGAGAGAAATTCCTGCCTCCCCTGCAGGCCAGAACCTCATCTGTGTCGTGCCCAGCTCCTCGCTCCACCAGCGGCCTGAGAAAAGGACGACCCCCCTGCCCCCCCTCCTGCTGAGTCACTCCTCCAAGGAGGCTGGCACGCTCTCCCCAGCTCTGCACCCTCACCATGCCCTTCACGTCACTTTCCAGAGACTCCCCGGGAGCAGCGTTCAATAGAAAACTCTCGCTCCGGCCTTAATGTTAAATCCAGGGGGTTGCTCTTTCAGGCGGATGTATGGGAAGAGCCGGTGACCGCTGTTAGCCAGGCCACTGCTTGGGGAGAGCCAGAGCACAGATTCAACCTCCAGTGATGTGCCCCTCGGTTCCTTCAGTCTGGAATCACTCTCACCCTCCAGACAGCTGCTCCTGTGCACCAAACACCCAGCCAGCAGGCACTCACAGGAAGGGTATAGTCTACGTCCCAGGCCAAGTTCTGTGGCTGACTTGCCGCATTCCCCTTCTGGAGGCCCTGTTAATTCCCCACTGAAAAATTATAAATGCAAAACCAATTTTCCAGCCGCAAAATTGTATTCTCTGAGCCATGGGATTTTGTATGGCGACTGTGCCCCTGCCCTCCAGCCATGGGCCAGGTCCCTGTGGTACTAGGTGCTGTACAAAGCCAAAGCAAAGATAGTGCCTGCACCAAAGACCTTCCAGTCGAAGACTTGCCAGATGGAGGCAAAACAACGGGATCGCATCAGTCAGCCTGTGACTAATTTTAGTAATGAATCGCTCAAGGTGGCGTAGCTTTACAATATCTGAATTGCAGGTCACAGTCAGAAAGCCACACGTGCAACATGCAGAGCCCAGACAGCATCGCAGACATTGGGGGCAGGAAGCATCACCAGGACCAGGAGGTAGCAGGTTGGAGACTTTACTGTGGGAAGAGGGATTCGGAAAGAGACACAGGGGCCATGGTGGGGAGCCAGGAGGCCAGACTAGATGATCACAGGCCATAGAACTTTCTCCAAATAGATCTCATAGAAAAAGAGCTAACATTGATTTAAGAGTTGCCAGAGATAGAGAATCAATCACAACCCTTGATGAGTTGCTCCAAAGGTTAATTACTCTCCCTATTAAAAATGTGTGCTTTATTTCCAGTCTGAATTTATCTAGTTACAACTTCCAGCCATTGGCTCATGTTAGACCTTTCTCTGCTAGATTGAAGAGCCCCTTATCAAATATTTTTCCCCACCTATGTACTTACAGATTGTGATCAAGTCATCCTTAACCTCCTCCTTGTTAAGCTAAAGAGTCTGAGCTCCTTGAGCTTTTCACTAGAAGGCAGGTTTTCAGATTCTTTCATCACTATTGGGGCTCTGCTCTGAACCCCCTCCAAGTTACCAACATCCCTCCAGATTGGCCATCTCTTTCTCGCAGACACAGCTAGCTCAGCCAGATATTCCAGGCTGGATGCAGGAATTGTCAGGGGAGGTTCTCCAGGCTGTAGTATGCAGGTGTTCAGAAGGGATGAGACTAATGGGCTTTTCTTGCCTTAAAACTTACACCTCTCCTACCGAACTGCCAAAATCTGGATGCCCAGTCATTTCCAGAGGGGCTTTCATCCCAAAAAGGAACCCAAAACATTTCTGACAAGCTATGGCCCTGACCCAGAAATCAAGCCACACAGGCAGGTCTGAGAAGGGGTGTATCCAGGCTCAAAATCAGTACGTGTGGATTGCAGGACCAAGAACTGAGTAGACTAGATCGAGCTGTCCACACTCCACCGCAGTCCACACTGATCCTGCTCACGAGACTCAGTAGGAAAACCTGAGCAGAGGGCTATACAAAGCCTTTCCATTTCAGCACAGGTGCCTGTGTCCTACACTAAAGTAAAGATCATGCCTTAAAATGGGGTCTGAGATGCCTTGATCCTTCTGCAGTCCCTGAGGCAGCTGGTGGCTGCCGCTGGACTGCAGAGGCCCAGAAGGTGAACCCTGCAGGGCACAGTTGGAGCATGTCCATAGTGGGCTGTATTTAGAGGAAGCTCACCCCGGTGCCTGTCCTAGTTGCATGCATAGGAGGCGCTGGTTGATCCAGCCCTTTCACCAGCGCTGAATCCACTTAAAACACAGGGGAGAAATTGCACAAAGAGACACCATAAACCAGCCATGACTAGCAAAACGGATAGAGAAAATCCAGTTGGGATCCTGGGCTAGAAGAACTGGCTTAGTTGCGGGGTGGGAAGCTTGCCATCACAGCAAAGCCGTGGAGTGCCGGGAGGCAGAGGAGAAGCAGCTATTTTTATCCTGCCTTTCATTTCGATTTGAGCTGCAGTCACAGGGCCATGCGTCAGTGTGATACAAGGTGACAGGCCTCATGGAAAAGCAAAGAACCACAGCAGTTTGCTTCTGGATAGATGGGGGGGAGGGGACTCAGGGCAGGGGGAGTGTGTGTGGCAACCCGTCACAAAGGGGAATCTACATTTCCAAACGGAGGAAGGAAGAGCAGCTGGCAGGCGCCAAGCAGTTTTGGAACCAGCTCATAGTCACTCACTTTCTGCACTTGGGGCAGGGAGTTAAGGGAGCTCTTACCCCATTGCAAATACCCCCATATTCTGGAGCCAACCTCTTGGCTGCTTGAGCGAGATGAGTTTGGTGGGTCTCTGCCCAGCTCCTATGGGAGGATTGAGTATGCCAGCAGGGCTGGCAGGAATGGGAGCCTACTTTCTTGCAAGCCACAGGTTAAAGCTCCCCCTTCGTGCCAGGGAAACCCACCTGAATTTCCCTCCGTAGGATTCAAAAGAAACATGACCAGCGCTGATCCTCAACCTTATCCTCCACTAAGCTTCCAATGCAGCCACATGCCCCGCCCACTGTGCAAGACTCCGCCCACTGCCCAACCCCTTTCCCAGGTTCTCTTTCCCTCCAAGCTCAGGAGTTGGACCTGCCATGGATCCTCATTGCCCTGAATGCTACACTGAGTGGGGGAGGCAAGCCCCCCATTCAGTTTCCAACGGACACCCCATGCCTCTGCTCCAAGAGAGTCGCCAGAGGATCCAAACCAGCAGCCACGGAGACAGAGTCTCCTTTCCCACACCTCGCTCGCCCACCTTGCCAACTCAGCTGCGCACTCGCATACATCCCTGGTTTACTGCTGTGAGTTGTAGCGGCTCCAGTTCCTTCCTTGCTCCATTTCCTCTGGACGCTCCACGTTCCAACAGCTGGAGCCTTTAAGCACAAGGCAGACGACTGGAGGATTCCGGCTCCCCTAATTACACCGGGGCAAAGCCTCAGTGACCCTCGCACCGCCTCACCCAGGCCATGGTTTCAAGGAGAAGGGCAGCACAGTCACATCACAACCTTGGAAGTCCCTCAAGCCAATTCCGATGCCACGTCAGGTTATTGGGATGCCAAGGACACAATGCCAGGCGGGACATGGGCACGAACCCAGCCAGTTCGGGGGGGCTTACAAGAGAGATGGCCATTTTGCAGGCACACCTCCTTCAGCTAAAGCAAAGCCTGCAGGTACCCCCCCCCCCAACAAATCCAAGAGATTGATCTTTCAGGTCTAAGTGAATTCGGCACCGGCAGGAGTCACAGCTTGACATTGCAACAGCTGGCGTGGAAAACCTCTTCAAGCACCCACAGGTCTGATTTTTAGAGATGAATCCCCCCAGCTCCTGCCATAGTTGGGGCTCAGTAATGGGGGGTAACTAAATGACTAATTGTTTGGGAGGTTATGGGCAGCCTCCCTAAAGACAAACACTACCTTGTTCTCCAGTAAGAGCCCACAGCCCCCTCAGTTGTGCTCAGGGCTACAGAGCAACTGTGAATTGGAAACAAAACAAGGAGACCAAAGAGACATGCAGTGAAAACGGGAGCTAGAAACACAAGGGGTTTGAAGCCGCGAGTTTGCAGGCGAGGGCTCAGCCACAGCTCCAAGATTCACCCTGCACACCGATAGAGGTGGTGTTAAGTTGATCCACCCCCCCCCCCCCCTCAGGACTCAGAAGAGAAAAACCATCCTGCATGCTCTAGGGAGGTGGCTAGACAGGGGGGCATTAGAAATGGTCTTTTCAGGGAAGCCTGCAGGGGCAGCGAGGGAGGCAGAAGATAAGCCAGAATCAAGCTTCATGAAATGTGCAGAGCCAGGGCAAAGCGCTGGCAGGAAATGTTCAGCAGAAAGGCTGCTGCTAAGAGGGCTGGGGAGAGAGGAGCCGGCCTGCGGAAGATCTGAGGGGAAATGCCAGTGTGGGGGACAGGCAGTGAGCTCAGGGTGATTGGTGGGTGGGTCACCAAAGGGAGGGAACCCTGAAGTATGAGGTGTAGAGGCAGGCGCTGACTTGACAGCAGCTTCCACAGCCAGGCGGGGGCCAGGACTGGAGTACACACATCCTGGGACCCACAGGCGATAGGAACTGTGGTTATCAGCCAGCAGGTGAGTGAGTCTAGGAGGCAGCGGATAGAGCCGAAGACTGATCCTAGGCCCAACTCTGAGAGCGGCATCTAGGGGATAGAGCAGGGGGCCAGGAGCCAGGCCTCCTAGGTTTTTTAATCCAGCTCTGTGAGGGGAGTGGGATCTAGTGGTTAGAGCAAGCATCAGGACTCCTGAGGAGGAGCATGGGGTCCAGGGAGAAATGCCCAAGCAAATCCAAGCACGGAATTAGCAGCTAGACATTCCTGGAAGCTGCCGTCAGGCAGGGATCCAGGGTTCATCCCAGGTGATGCCAGCATGAGTTGAGCAAAAGGGCTGGAGATCCTTGGGGGTGGGGAGCGCAGGGCAGAATGTGGAGGTCCCTCCACTGACGCAGCCCAGATCCTGTCAGAGCAAGTTACCATCACTTTAACACGCTGGGAGGGGCCGGCCACTAAGCAAATGCAAATGGGAAGTCAGCCTCCTACGCAGTTGGGATCCCACGCAGACACACGCCCCCACATGTACGCTCCTCCTGCACACGTGGTGCCCAGCACGTGCACACGCCCCACCTTGTATCCGGTCACCTGTGCTCGTCCTACCCCCTTATCTTGCACCCCCCCCCATTCACTCACACTTCTGTCCCGCACTTGTGGCCAGCAACAGCTCACGGAGCTGGAGACCTGCCAGAGGGGACGGCCACAGAAGTCAGAGGGACACACTGGCCATACCCAGCAGCTCCCAGAGGGTGAGCTGGTGAAATGGGCTGAAGGCACCTTGCATGCTCAGGCCCAGGAAGAAGTGTGGCCAAGAGTCAATCCTGCTGGTGTACAGCGACATCTGTATGCAATGAGTTTGCCAGGTCTCAATCTAGTTCCTGATGCTCTCTACAAACAGGCCAAGGATTGAAAGAGTCATGGAGGCTGAGTGTACCCAGCAGTGGGCTACAAGCTCCCACCCAGGCTGCTTCAGCTCCATTTCTCTTTCAAGGGGCCAGGGGCTAATTCCCACTCAGGACTGCGGCAGGCGGTGCTCGAGGTGGGAGGGGGAGGCAGCTTTGCCGCAGTGCGGCCTGCACCTGCTCAGATCACCGCGTGCCGGGGGCATCAAGCCGGTGCCTTCCTCGAGTGCAAAATTTGCTTGAAATCCAAGCTGCTCTGGGCCTTCCCCAGGTTCCCACATCCCTGTTCCCCTCTTCCCCATTATTGCTGCCTCCCCAACACACCCCTTCTCAGCAGCCATTGGGGAAAGATTTCCTCCTGCTTCCTTTCATTTGGATTTAATTCCCACTAAGCCCTTTGCGACAGTGCCGAGGTCTGGAGGGGCCGGCGGTGGTGCAGGGAGATAAACCAGGGGCCCACTGACATTGGCTAAATTATGCCAGTATTCCAGGACGGCAGGGGGAGAAGAGGACGAAGCAGGGGGAGAATCACTGACTGTTGCTGCTGGCTGGGAGCTCTGCCCCCACATTGCAACCAAAAGTGACTGCAATGCCTGAGCACCCCCTGAGCTAAAAATCCACCCCCTATCCCTATTTCCAGCTCAACTCTGCTGGCTAAGATCCTTGGTGGGCCCCAGCACTGAGCCCCTGGCTGGCATTAGCTTCCCAAGGATGTTCATAGAGTTAGGTGGGGAAAGCAGCATGGGCTAGTAGTAAGCACATGAGCCTGTCATTCAAGCAATCCTGCCTTGCTACAGGCCTGCTGGGTGACGTGAGAGAGCTGGGCTATGACGCAGCCCCTGGCCACGCCTACTGGGAAGCAGCCTCCTACATCGCCAGTCTGTGCCTCAGTTTCCCCATCTAATCTGCTCTCCTGTATACCAAAGGGCAAGGACCCTTCCCAAAATAATTCTAAGAGCAGAACTTTTAGAGAAAACAGTAGGGCAGCCAGGAACAGAACCCAGGAGTTCTGGCTCCCCAAATCCTGCACTTTCCCCCCAGACCCTATTCCACTCCCAAAATATAGGCCTGCAGTCCTAACGTCCAGACCCAGGCTGTTAACCTGGACAATGTCTCAGGTTTGCTCTTTAAGTACCTCCGTACACACCCTCCCTCTCTCCATTCGGGTGCACTTTGACTTTCAAGCGTCCTTCTCACCCTCAGCAAAGCAATGCCTCAATCTCTCTAACTACACACCTGGTCACTGACTCCATCAGCTGAACAAGGCCAAACATAATTTAAAAACCAAAAATCAAATAAGACGGAGGTGGGGCGCAGCAGCCCGGGAGGGTCATGGCTGAGTGAGGGCAGCAGCCTCCAGGGTCCTGGGGCAAATCCCAGCTACTAGCACCAGAATTTTTTTTTTGTTTTTTAAGGTGGGGACCTAAAGGCTGGCCTTGAGGGGCATCAGCAGAGCTGTAGGGGAACCTCAGGGTTGGGATTACAGGGAGGCTGTAGGCTGGGATTACAGGGGATACCCAGCAGCCTGTCTCTCACCACTAGATGCCACTGCCCTCCCAGAGCTGGGACCAGAACCCAGGAGTCCTGGAGTTGCTGGTCCCTTCCTGCTCTCCCCACTAGACAACACTTCCTCTTGCAGCCTGTTCTCAAAGAAAGCAAGGGGAGGGGGTGAGCTTGACACATTTATGGAGGGGATGGTATGATTACACTATTTTGGAAATTGACTGATATTTGGCTACATGTGGTGGATTTACAAGTGGCCTAAGAGGGGAGAGTACATGGGGTGGGTTCTGAGTTATTACAAAGAATTGTTTCTTGGGTAACTGGCTGTTGAGACTTGCCCATGTGCTCAGGGTTTAACTGATCACCATATTTGGGGTCGGGAAGGAATTTTCCCCCAGGGCTGATTGGCCTGGCTCTGGGGGGTTTTCGCCTTCCTCTGTAGCACAGGGCATGGTTCACCTACCGGTGAATTCTCTGTATCTTAAAGTCCTTAAATCATGATTTAAGGAAGTAAATAACTCAATCATAGGTTGGGGGCCTATTACTGGGTGGGTGCGTGAGGTCTTGAGGCCTGCATTTTGCAGGAGGTCAGACTAGATGATCATACTGGTCCCTTCTGACCTTCAAGTCTATGAGTGAGTCCTTCCCCAGTTATTGATCCTAAAAGGAAAGAGAACCCCCTTCGCCCAGCACTCCCTAGGCTCCAGCACACGCTCGGCCTTATCATCTGCGACTCCCCCAAGGGAAACAGTGCTTTATATAAAGCTCTGCTGCCTCACTGCGCCCCAGCCATCACACCCACACAACAGTGCTTCTCCCTTGACTGGCACTCCACCACCGTCCAGCGATCGCTAGGGAGAAGCAGCTACTGCCTAACCGTGTAGGGAATAGGAGCCCCCAGGTCACCCTCAAGCCTTCCTTACAGCAGAAGCATAGGAGACCAGGTCCTGGGTGGCAATACAGCACAGCTGCTCGCCAGGATAGCTGGCCTAATGGTTAGGGCACCAGCTGGGGCCTCAGGAGGTTGGCATTCAAGTCCCTATTCTGCTATGTGACCTGGGGCAAATTGCTTGCTGTTATGTGCCTCAGTTTCCCCACCTGTCAGCATGGGGCTCCTCACAGGGGGCTGGGAGGACCAGTCCTCTCATGACTGAGGTTCTCAGATACTGTGGTGATAGGTCCCACAGCTCTTTCAACTCCCGTGCTGCAGCCGGTTGTCCCTGGGGATCTGTTCCAAGCTCTAAAAAGGATGCAGGGGCTCACAGTTACCGCAGAGGACTGACTGGATGGCCAGATTCCTGGTTACTACTCCTCGTTCCTTCACCTGTTCACTGGGTGACCTAGCAGCAGGTCACCACCCCTCCCTCTGCCTTAGTTTCCCCACGTGTAACATAGGGATAACGATACAGACCCAGCTCCCAGGGTTGGAAGGCTCAATTCATTAGCACAGCATTTGAGATACTTGTGGGACAGCATCAGCTGTTAGCACTGCGCAGCCTCAGTCCCCTGCCAGGATCTACCTCGAACCTTTCCCTTGGGGGCATGGTACTTCGTCTGCTGGCTCCTAGGTTACAGCAGCACTGTGGATACTCATCTGCCTACCTAAGCCATGAGACTGCTGGGAAGGGAGCCTCCTGGTGGGGGGAGCTGGGCCAGGGTGCCTGCTGCAGGGTCCTCTGGCGGCAGGGAGGAGTGCCCAGAACCAAGACCGGGCCTCCCACAGGGTCTCCCGGTGGGGTGGGGGTGGGGGTCTAGAGCCAGGAGTGGGCCACCTGCAGGGTCCCCCAATAGTGATGGGGGACCCAGAGCCCAGAGCTGCAGGTTGCAGACCCTTGGCCTAAGGTTATTGCTTGTGAAACACAAAAGAACCAGCACCCATGCTCCCCTCACAAGGCAAACACACCGCCACCCCAACTCCTGCCCCCTTCAACAGTCACTTATAGTATGTACGTGTGTTACCCCTCCAGACAAGATCGATAACATTGTCTCCTCATCCCCAGGAGACTCAATCCCTCTCTCCCACAGCGCGCTTGGCGTGGGCAAATGGCTGCTGTGTTTTGATACGTTATCACTTAAAAGGCAAGCGCGGGAAAACTGAAGCCTCTTTAGCTGGGCACAGACGCTTTTAACATTAAATACCCCAGTGTAGTGGGAGGAGAAGGCAGCATTCTTTAGACCCATGTAAGAAAAAGCCAGGAAGATTAGGTTATTTTTCTGGCAACTGGCAAACCCATTAAAAAAAAAATGGCCTAGTCCCAGTTCACATGACAGAGACATACTGGTGGGGGAAATGGAGTGGTTCCATTTCCTCCCAAACTGAGCCAAATCCGCACTCCACCAATATTCCTCTGACCCACCCAGCCAGCCCTCTTTGCGCTGTCCCAGAAGGCCCAGCTCACCCAGGGGAGTCCTCCACACAGTGGTTAAAGTATAATTTGACGGGCCCCGGAGCCCTCCTAATCTCCGGGCCCCCTTCATGCATGTGTGGGCCCCAGCCCAGGTAGGCATTTGCAACCATGTCTCAGTACCACATGCATCGGTTATCGCTCCATAAAAATATTTATAATTTTATATGGCGTTTGTCTACAGCAATTATTGTCACAAACTAGCAAACGCTGCATAACACATTAAGTATTGTGATTAACAACGGTGGGGTGTAGGACCTGCCAGCAGCCAGGGCAGGGTGAAACATGCGTTCCACTGGATTTTTCTATTTTTAGGGGCCCCAGAATTCTGGCCCCTCAAATTTGGGGGCCCCAGAACTGCGTTCCGGTGCGTTTCCCCTTACTTTAACCCCTGCCTCCACAGCTCCTAGCTGCAACAGCCTTTTCCCGGGGCTCCCAACACATGGGTGCCAGCAATGACATGGCAGGAATCAAAGCCCCAGTGACCCATTCAGGAGAGAGCTGGGCGCCGCTGGCTGGTTCCTGAGAGCCAGTCTTCATGGCCATGCAGAAGCTGGGAGTTGGCTCTGACTGCTGTTAGGCCTTCGCCACTAAGATGGGCAGTCGGAGACACACAGTAGCCACAAGGCAAAGAGCGCACATTTAGGCGTTCTCAAAGCAGGGGGCAGATCCAGTGGTTAGAGTCAGGGGAGGGCCTGAGAGTCAGGACTCCAGAGTTCCAATCCCAGATTTGGGAAGGGGGTGGTGTCTAGTGGTAAGAGCAGCAGTGTGAGGGTGTCAAGGCTCCTGGGTTCTATTCCTAGCCCTCTAACTCTGCCTGAGATCCAAGTCATTTCACTTCTCTGCTTCCCCAGGAAGGGTACTGACCAGCCTTAGGGGGTAGATCACAAAACCATGAGATTCTGCTACAAAGAGGTGGTGAAGAACCAGGACAAACCAAACCCAGAGCTACCAAGGACTCGATGGATTTCAGTACAGCACATACATCACTTTGCGGCACTTATAGAACTCAACATCTTGCCCCAAAAAGCCAGGCCCCTGCTGCTTGAGAATCTTCGTCAGCCGTTAGCAGTACAGGGGCTATGATACAGCATGGAGAAGATCTGATTCCATCTGCCAGAGAGCAGTGGCATGCCTCAGGCACACACACAGCAGCTCACTGCAACATGATCTGCTGCAGAAGTCACAGGAACCAAAGATGAAAAGCCTAATTAGAGAACAGAGTCACGGGAAAGTAATTTGAATGCTTCCCCATGAAGTAAGACTGCCCTGGATTCACATAGCACAGCATGGCCACAAGGAAACCCCAGTGACCACGTACTAGGGGAGAGGCAGCGAGAGCCACTGGTGGGGCTCCCAGCTTTTGAAGGTCACCTGCAGCCATAGGCCAAAAGAAAGCATGAATCACAGACACACCTAGCTGATTGGGACCTGGATCCTGTTCCAGCCCTGCCCTGTGTGCTTCCTGAAACAGTACAACCTAGGCTGGGTTCAGTCTGGGCTTCTAAACCACAAGGGTTTTTCCATGGGGCTGGGAGTCACTTTTATGGCTTGTGCCCCAACGCAGGGTGTGGAGCTGTGTCATGCCAGGTGAGAGGCCAAATGAGAGAATAATCTGAACCACTGATTCAGGACCAGGGTCCCTCTCATTTTACTGCAGTCCTGGTGGGATACAACTCAGGGCCCCTCCAAAGCCCCATCTGCTATCCCACCGCACACACCAATTACTCTAATCTCATAGGCACTTGAGGCAAGGACAAGCAGGGGGCTCTCTGCACACAAAACCCTGAGCTCACAGGTGGTGGTGGGAGGGGACTCTGCTGAAAGGCTTTGTAGCAAAGGGGCCCCACAAAAATTGACTCACACCAGGCACTAACAGTCAGGGTGCACCATGTTGAAAACCACAGCAGAGCACTCCCACGTGCATTTGGGAGCAGGACAATACCAAGAAGGAGGGGGGGAGCTGGACTAATTTACAGCTCACAAGGAACACCCTCCCACTCCCCCCCCCCACACCAAGCCAAAGGGAGGGCCTGCCCCCCTTCCCAGGATGCATTGCTTTGGGTCTACAGCTCCTACCCTCCCTCCAGGAACACCATCCCCCAAAATGCCTCTTTCCCTCTTAAAGGGCCCCCAGACCCCAGTCCAACCCTTTGAGGATCAGGGTTCCCCCCTCATTCCTGGCTTCCCAAGGACTTACCCAGCATGCCTTTGTTGGAGTCTGACAAGCACATGTCCTTCTCAGCACTGGGGAGGACAAAGCCCACCACGAAGACCTCCACGCCATCGGCCATGAGGGCTAGCCCCAGCACAAAGTAAAGAGTCCACTGGAAGCGCCCGTGGCCACATTCCTGCAGGATCAGCTCATACTGCTGGGCCAGCTCCTCTTTCTCCTTCTTCCTGTCCCCTTCCAGGTCCTCGAAGTCCCTAAACTCGCTCACCACCTGCTGGTGGCCAGCCAGGGGGTCCCCAGCCTTCAGGGAGTCGTTGCGGGGGATGCCCTGGTACTCGCCCTCGTAGATCTCGTCGTCCTCATCATGCCCTTCGGTGGCATCACTGGAGGCCCCTTCCTCGTCATTGGCCGGCTCACCCCGGTAGTAGCCATCCTGGGGTTGGTAATCTTCATCATCATCCTCCTCCTCGAAGCGGGAGTAGGAGCGCTTGGTGTATTCATCTTGCATGTGATCCATGCCCTTGCCCATCTTCTTAGTGGCATGTTTTTTCACCTCCTTGGCAATGTCCTTTGCCCCCCGGATGAAGGCTGTACGGTCCCTGAACCCTTCCTCCATGGCTCTGCCCTAGGCAATGCCCCACCTTCAGATCTCACTGGCGTGAGGAGGAAGAAGAGGATGGGAACCGCCTGGGGGCAGGCGGGAGGAGGAAGGAGGTCTTCCTGCTTCAGTGCCCGGTGAGGCGGGCACCTGGATGGAGCTCGCAGATCCCCTCCCCACCGCCTCAGGCCAGGGTGCAGTGGTGAGAGTCTTCGGCGGGTGAGGAGGGCGTAGCTTTCCAATGGCAGTCGAGCAAGGGCACTGAATCACGACCCATTCGCTTAATGTAGGCTGGGGAAGCTGGAGTGGCCAGGTGGGTCAATTGGGCAAGTCTCCCTTGGGTGCGTGAGGCAGAGATGGTCCTGGGAGGGGAAGCAAACACAGAGGGGGGTTATCAGGTAGGAAAAGGTACGGGCAGTCCCTCACTCAGGAGCCACTTCCTGGTCAAGAGGCTGCTGTCTGTCCAGCACGGTTGAAGGGGACAATTAAATAGTTAGGCCCTAAAAATCAAATCAAGTACCTCGAAAAGGAGAGACAAGGTTTTTATGTGGCTTGCAAGCAGGACTCTAGGCACTGAGCAACAGTCCCCTGAAACTCCATGTTTGGAAAAGATAAAAATATGCTGATACGCAAGGCGTGTCTACACTACAAACACTGCACTAGTGCTGTTTTGATGGAGACTAAGCCAACAGCAGAGAGCTTTTCCTCCGGCTTAGCTACCGCTGCAAGAGGTGGTAGCTACGTTGGCAGGAAAAGCTCTCCTGCACGCAGGGCTGAGGTCGGTGTAACTGCATTGCTCAGTGGGTTCTTCACACCCCAAGCAACATAGTTACACCCACGTCTGCAGGGCCAGATTAAGGCAGTGGCTTTAGTGGCTGCAGCCCAGAGCCACGGGCTAAGGGGGGCCCCAGCCACAGCCCAAGGGGGGGTCCCAGCCACAGCCCAGGGGTCTGCCCCCAGCCCAGCAGCATCTCCGACCGAAGCGCCGCCAGCCCGGGCCAACTGGCCCACGTGCTGCAGGTGCTGCACCCCAGCACCAGACACATCCCAGTGCCAAACGCCGGCCTGCCCCCAGCCCGTCATCCCAAGGCAGGGGGTGGCCAGGCTCCTGCCAATGGGGGTAAGTGGGGGATAGTGGGACACAGGTCCATAGACATCTCTTCCTGAGACACTGCCACCGGTGGTGGGGGGGGCACCAATGTAAGTATGACCTCCAGAGGACCCCCCTGCCCTGCCCCTAACAGCCTTGGGCCCAAGGGGTCATCAGTCCAGCTCTACGGTCTGTGTGTAGCATAGATCAAGCCTGAATGCAAAGCAAGGCCCAGAACATTCCTACTCAAATCAAAAACAAAGGTACATTAAGGAATCATTTAGGACAACCCATGGCCAACCCAAGCCCAATAGCTGAACAACCCAAGGATAGCACAACCCAAGGCCAATTGCTGAACAAAAAAAACAACCTGAGGGCACCGCACTGGTCGTTTGATATTGCTCTAACACTGAAGATTTATAGGAACTGTAACATGGTGACTTCCCCCTGGGCTGGAGAGCCTGGAGCTAAGCCAATCCTGGAGCCTTTCAGGGTCTGCAATAAAGGGCCGGGCAAATCTCTGCCCGCGGCCAAAATAAGTAGCTATATTCCTACAACCAACCACACAGACTGGAGAATGGAAAAACAAGTCACAAAAATCTCGGTAGATGAATAACTGGGTGTATGTAATGTTAAATACTGCTGGCTGTGGGAAAAAGTTAATGACTCTGTCATGTGGAAATGTTTAAGAATCCACTGAGCAAGGGCCCACGTCAGAGAAATACTAGATACTGCAGAAATGAGACTGAAGGAGCAGTCCAGAGGTCAAAGAGCGAGACAACCACCAGAAAGAGTAGGAGAGCTTCCCAGAACTGGTGACTTGGGCCCTTACCTGTTCCATCATAGCAGGTTATTATCTGACATAAACATATGACCAGAAACGAGAAGTGACACTTGTCTAAAAATGTATAAATAAAGGTGAAAATTGATTAAGCCTAGTGTGGTAGGTCCATGACTCAATTTCCCATTTTACAGAGCCTAGCACCAAAGGGGGAGCTGTGTTAGTTTAGGTCAGCAAAACAAATAAGGAGTCCTGTGGCCCTTTTAAAGACTAACAAATTTATTTATCGCATGAGCTTTCGTGGGAGAAAATCCCACTTCGTCAGAGGCTTTGAAGATGGGGAACTTACAGAATGGGAGGAAATTAAATGCCGGGAAATGTATGACACAGGATCAGGTCAGTGTTGGGATTCAAACACTGGGGAACAGCATAGAGAGGAAGGTGAGATCAAATCACCTGTTGTAATGCGAATAAAATCCATAGTACCTGTTTAACTCTGAGGCAACAGAGTCAAATTTACATATAAATTCCAATTCTGCAGTTTCTCTTTGAAGTTGTGATTTGTTATTCATTTGTCTGAGCACAGCTATTAGCAAGTCATCAATGGAGTGAGCAGGGAGCTTGAAGTGTTCCCCTATTGATTTTTTAATGTTGTGATTTCTGATGTCAGATTTGTGTCCATTTATTCTTTTGCATAGAGATTGTCCTGTTTGTCCATAAGGCAGAGGGGCGTTTCCAGCACATGATGGCATAAATCACATTGGTGGATGAGCAGGTGAATGAGCCCTTGATGGAGTAACTGGCTTGATTAGGTCCTGTGATGGTGTCTTTAGTGTAGATATGTATGCATATCATCAAGGATCTACAACTTATTCTACATGACAATCCCTCATTCTCTCAAGCCTTGGGAAACAGACCTCTCCTCGCTTACAGACAGCACCCCCAACCTTAAACAGATACTCACCAGCAACTACAGACCAAACAACAGAAACATTGAAGTAGGAACATACCCCTGCAACAGACCATGTTGCCAACTTTGCCCACATATCTAGGAGTGGGCACAGCCAGGAGGGGTCCAATCACAGTCAACTCTGTAGCAAGCCAGCGTGGTATGAGGGAGCTACCTTTGGAAGCAGCCTGTTTTGTCTCTCTCTGGTTGGAGTCCTTGGTTGTTACCATTCTGGGTTTTAAGTAATACAGTTATGGCAACCTTCCAGCAAGAGTCTTCATAGGTTTTAATTTAACTTCTCTGTGTCTATGCCTGAACGTAACAAGGGCCTGACCCATGGCTGGGACTTCTAGGTGGAGCTATACTATAGATAAACGACAACAACTTTAAAAAGACCCCGTGGTCTCCAAGCCAGGATTCCAAGTTATTAGTAATTTTGGAGGTCCAATTTAAGACACCATGGAAGGGGCTGATTTTCAGACAGTGCTGCATCCCAGCCTCTGAAAATGAGGCCCAGCTTAGATGACACAAGTCTTGCCAGTATGTTTGGGTACTCCCTTTGAAAAGCTTGACACTGGTATTTTGCCCTTAACCAGCACCTTCTATTTACGGTACAGGAGGAGCTTCGCAAACGCAAACTCAGATCCATTGCTCCGCTATGAAGTGGCCTGGGCCAATAAGCCACCCACCACAGAAACGCAGCCACCCCTGGGGTGGGAAGCAGATGCCATTTAGCCACCACTCACTACACCTTTGAGACAGAAAATGAAGAACGCTGATTGGAACTGCAGGAGGAGGTGTAGGGCAGCAGAATGCAAAAGCTCCTGGCATCCTGGGGCCAACGATCAACTTCATAAGTCACAAATGTATTACCAGATCTCTAAACACCCCCAAATGCTCAGGACCTTGGTCTACTGGTGCATCACCCAGGTGGTTTCTCCAGCAGCACAGTGCTCTAATACCATACACCCTCAAAGGGCAGAGCACCACCTACTGAATCACCATGCCACACGGGTCCTGCTTGGAGATCTCCTCTCCAGATATCAACATAGCCAAACGAGCTTAGTTTGGGGGAGCCGAGCCAGAATTGAGGATGATCTGAGGCTACATGGAAATAGATTGTTATATACAATTCCCATAGCTGGCTCTGGTAATCGCAAACTCTCCGCAGCCAAGCACAGTTCAGGCGAGGTAGATGTAGAGAAGTTATGCTCAGTGGTGATAATGTCTGCCCCATCAGATGACTCTTTGGCAAAGACAGTCACAGCCAATGGCTGTGCCAAGCACACACTTTCAGAATTGATCAAAGGAGAAAGCAAGCCCCTTTATGTAGTCGCAACAGCTGCACACAGACTGCTCAAGGCGGATCAGAGCTGAGTTAGGTGAGATGGGGAGCTGGGAGGAGAGGGCATTCCCTGGCTGCAAATGCAAGGGCTGAGTTATCAATTTTGAAGGTCTGTGCACTGGAGGCAGGAGACACAGTTGTGAGAGTGATCCTGGAGGAAGCATTGAGAAAAAGAGAGAGAGCTCCTTGGGCACAGAGCTCTCTGGAGTGGCAGACACAGGAATTTGAGCATTTGCTGCTGTTTGTTTCTCTTGCCTTCAAGGAGCAAACTAGGGAAGTCCAAAATAAATAGAGCTACTATAAGATGGATGCAAAACTGGTTGGAAACCCGCTCCCAGAGAGTAGTTATCAACAGTTCACAGTCATGTTGGAAGGTCATAACAAGCAGGGTAAGCAGGGATTGGTTCTCGGTCCAGTTCTGTTCAATATTTTCATCAATTATTTAGTTGATGGCAGGGAGCGCATCTACACTTGTAAATTAAGTTGACTTGAGCAGGCTTAAGTCGACTTAATTTACTCTGCGTCTACACTGGACTTTCCTTAATTTGACTTAAGCAGTTCCTTAAATCAAATTAAGGAAAAGTTAGTTTGAATTAGTAAAATCTCGTTTTGCTTCGAACTAATGCTTAATTCGAACTAGTTAGTTCAAATTAAGTCAATGTGGCCATATTAGTTCGAACTCACTGCTTAGTTTGAACTAATCGGCAGATTGACCTTCACACAACTGACTAATTTGAACTAAGCAAGTGCCATGCATGGCACTTGCTTAGTTCAAACTAGCATTCTAGTGGGGCCATGCTAGTTCAAATTAAGTTAATTCAAACTAACTAAAATTAGTTCGAATTAGTTAGTTCAAATTAACTAATTCGAACTAACTTTTGTAAGTGTAGACATAGCTATAGAGAGTACACTTATAAAGTTTGCAGATGATACCCAAGCTGGGAGGGGTTGCAAGTGCTTTGGAGGATAGGATCACAATTCAAAATGATTTGGACAAACTGGTGGAATGATCTGGAGTAAAGAGAATGAAATTCAAGAGAGACAAATGCAAAGTACTCCACCTAGGAAAGAACAATCCATTGCACACATACAAATGACTGCCTAGGAAGGAGTACTGCAGAAAGGGATCTGGATGTCATAGTGGACCACAAACTAAATATGAGTCAACAGTATAATACAGTTGCAAAAAAAGCAAACACCATTCAGTGATGTATTAACAGGAGTATTGTGAGTGAGACACCGGAAGTAATTCTTCCCCTCTATTCCACGTTGATTAGGCCTCAGCTGGAGTACTGGGTCCAATTCTGGGCACCTCCATTTCAGGAAAGATGTGGAGTAATTGTAGAAAGGCCAGAGAAGAGCAACAAGAATGAGTAAAGGTCTGAAACACTTGACTTATGATGGAAGACTGAAAGATCTGGGTTTGTTTAGTCTGGAAAAGAGGAGACTGAGAAGGGACATGATAACTGTTTTCAATTACCTAAAAGGTTGTCATCAGGAGAAGGGAGAAAAATTGTTCTCCTTAACCACAAATCAATGGGCTTAAATTACAGCAAGGGAGGTTTAGGTTGGACATTAGGAAAAAATTCCTAACCTTCAGGGTGATTAACCACTGGAATACGTTGCCTGGAGAGGTTGTGGAATCTCCATCTTTGAACATTTTTAAGAGCAGGTTAGACAAGCATCTGTCAAGGATGGTTTAAGATGGTACTTGGTCCTGCCATGAGTACAGAGGACTGGACTTGATGACCTCTCATGGTCCCTTCCAATTTGTATGATTCTATGAATCAGGACTCTGGGGACATTTTTTTTAAAATAAAACAAAGTTACCCCAAAGAATATCCCTGGCTTGTATCAATATTTTACAGCAGAAGTTCCTTTAACCAGCCATCCAAGGAGTCAACAGACAGCGCTTAGCCAGGCAAATCCTTCTATTTAATATGTAGCAGACTTTCCAAAAAGAAGTAGCAAAAGTTAGGCTTTTAGATATCAAGTTAAATCCCTAAATGAAGATCCTGTAGACACAGGAGCACCCACGTGGCCTCAGATGGGAGCTGGATGGCTCCATGCCTGAAAAATAAGGATTTAAAGATGGGATTTTCCAAAATAGCAAGGGCCCATATCCTCAAAAGCATTTAGTTGCCTAATTCCCATTGGTGCCCTTTGAAGATGTGACTTAGGCTCACAATTCACACTCACACCCACCCTCCTGTCTGTGAGAACCTTAGCCAATACACTTGGGGGGTACTTTAGGACATTGTCCTGCAACAAAAGGAGATTCCCTGCACTGTAATAAGAAGTTGTTGTGGCTTAGGCAAAAGGACGGTCACATCCTAGCAAGGCACAAAGCCTCATTACAAATAAATCACAGACCAATTGGCCATAATAAAGAGACGCCAACAACCCTGGGCCTGTTGAAGCTAGCGGGAAATAAACCTGCCGCCATACACTTTAATATGCTGATTATAAATGATGTGTCAGGCGGATCAGAGAGATCCAAGTGTAATTATTTCTAGCCGTGCCTGAAGACCCTCCTTTCCCAGCAGCTGCAGGGGAAGGGGGTTGGGATAGTTCAAGAATGGGCACGAAGTGAACGAAAGTCCACTAGCTAGCTAATGCTGGAGCATTCTGAAATGCCTCAAGGGGAAAATGATCCAGTCGCTGCCTCTTGCCCACAGCTGTAACGGGGAGGTCCAGTGACTCCAGACTCCTGGGCTCTGCTTTCTCCCACACGCAAGGCAGAGGAGCAATTGTTCAGAGGGTGAACAGAGATACAGAGAGACTTGCCCAGCCTGACATGGGCTGTCGTTGGCAGAAACTGATCTTGAATCCAGGATTTTCCTCACCTCAAGCCCACGCCTTAGCCGCCAGGCCGACATCTCTCACTGCTGGCGTCCTTCCAGGATGAAATCGGATGAAAATGGTGACAAGTGAGGCGGACGGGTGACTAAGATTGTTGCCCTGGCCCCGGCGGGAAGATCAGTAGTGATGAGAGCCCAGAGATCACTAGATACACAGAGATAACAGGGCTGGCAGTGGCTCCTGGACAAGAGCTCCCGGGGTTGGACGAGGCGATCCGTCTCTGACATGTAGGCTCCCAGCAGGGGCTCAGCAGCCAGCCTCATGCCAGCTAAGGGGCCTCGGGCAGGAGTGCTGGAACAATAGCAGAGGGGCTGAGAGCCATGGAACCAAACTGCAAGCCCTGGATGTGGTGGAATCCACTTCAAACCAGGGGGTGCTACGGCACCCCGACTTCCAGCACCCCTGGCTTTGGGTGCTATCCAGGCCAATAAACTGTCACTGTGGAGCTGTCCCCTCAGAGCAGGAGGAAAGCTAGACCAGAGGCAGCTTTAACAGTGCACCCCAGGGGATGACTGGTGGGGGGAAGGTCCCAGCTATGGACAGCAGGGATGGCTAATGGGGGAGGAAAGACCATATAGTGGATCACACGCTGGCCAGGAACTCAACATTCCCGTCACAGACTTGCCATTTGGCTTTGACCAAGCCCCTTCTCTTCCTGGTGGGTCTGCTTTCCATCCCACCCTGTGGGGATTTCTGCTGGCTCATTGCTTGCTGTGTGCCTGTGCAGCACCAAGCACCACAAAGACTCTCGTCACTAGCATGAGACAACGGTGCACGAGGGAGCCGTGGCGGCATCATTGTTTCCAGCCTGTTTGCCAGGGGACTTCTGCAATGTCCTGACGGATAAAGAGCTGGCCCTTCTTGTGGTGGCGGGGATGCTGTGTTGAAGGGGGGCAGCTGCGTGGGGCCAAGCGATCGACAAAGAAAGGCCTGGAGGGCTGTATACAGTACCAGTCACGAAGGGATTCAGCGGAGCGATCCAGAGGCTAATGACAAAGAAGGCCACAGGGACGGACCACAGGCCATACAAGCCAAGGCTGAAGCAATCAGGTACGCTTGGTTTGGAAGAAGAGATGGTTAAGGCAGGAGATGATAGCTGTCTTCATATGATGTTTTTCCCATCTTTGAGCCATTGAGTCGCTGCGCTAATCCAGAGCTAATCCAAACCCTGCTTTGCATTAACCCTTCACATGCTGGGGTTTTCCATAGTGGCTGCCACATCCTGCTGGCCAGCAAGCTGGAGGCCTCTCCCCAGGGGGTGGTTGCCAGCTCCTGCTCACAGTTAACCGGTTGAGTCCTTCAACTCAAGGGGTAGAGGCCTCTGCATTGGAAGCTGGGCTCAGTCCCAGCTGATGACCCTTGGGGATGGGCTTAGACATGCAGCTTTCCAATTAGCAATGAGCCTGAGTTCAGGGCCATGGAGGATCCCCTAAAAGTCAGCGCCCCAGAGCCCTGCCTAAAACCCTAGGCAGCTAGCTGGGCTTGGCTGGAATTCCCCACCCCTGTGACAATGGGATCAGTGGTCAGGTTGGCATCTGAACGCTCGGGTGCTCATCCGGATCCTTCCAATCTGGATACAGTCTACCACCGACACATTTCAGGGGCACCTCTGAATCATCCCCATTGTGTCAGGAGCAGAGCAAGAAGCAATCCATGCCCCACTTTTGTCTGCACTCTCTCATTCACCAGAAGCAAGGATGAAAGATTTCAGGGTCGGGGATTAAGAAATAGCCCCGGTGAAGAGAGCTTAGTCAGTTTGCAACCTGGCTTGTTCATATCCAAATATTTGTTGTTGGTGAAAATGATACAGCTGCGCCACTGTAGCCCTTCACTACCTGCCCCCAATGGTGTGACGGCTTTCCCATCAGCCTAGGAAATCCACCTCCCAGAGAGGCGGTAGCTAGGTCAAAGCAGAATTCTTTCCGTCTCCACAGGGATTTCTCACACCCTGCCCAAGATAGTTAAATCAGTCTAATTTTCAGCCTACTGGTCCTCCCTGTGCTGGAGGGAAAGGGGGCGAAATAAACCTTAGGCTGACTGTGTGGCTCTGTGATTTACACAGGTGGGGGGGCTGTGCCCCCGAGTGACACAGCCTGTGCCGCTCAGTTGGAGGAGGAAGTCCCTGCCCCAGCGCACACAGCAGCCACCCAGACCGCCACGGGAGCCACTGGTGCAAAAGAGCAGTCACATGCGGAGCTTGGTGGGACAAAGGGGAGTCTACTCCTCTCTCCCCACCTGGGAGAACCTAGTAACCCGGGCGTTCCTCCGTGCGGGGCCCTTGAGGCCTGGTCAATCACTGAGCCATCAATGGCAGGCACCAGGGGCAAAGCAGGCAACTGGTTTGCCAAGACATGGCAAGCATCACCAAAGGGGTGCTCTCTACCCCGCCCCCCAACATACAGCAAGAGGTGCAAGGGACCAACATGGCTTCAGGGCTGTGTCTCTGTGGGTTGCAGCATCTCTCAGGCCACCCAAAACACACATGGTCCCCGGCCCCATCAATCTGGTGGGACATCCAGTGGGTTCTTCTCTGCGCCAACCCTGTGTGGGGTCAAACCTAGGGAGACTGGGTCTGCCCATGCTCCCCAGCCCCCAGAGCCATGGGGGCAGCCACAAAAATGGCAGGCATAGCCCTCAAGAGCCAGAAAACCACCCCACAACCTCACCCTTTTATGGCCACTGCGTGGCTCGCCCATGCTAACAAGCTGTGGCTTTCCATCACCTTCTGGTGGTGGCTGAGCCATCTAAAGGGCCTGCTACAGCCTTGAGATGCTGGGGACAGGCCTTTTAGTTTAGGCCACAGTGGCCTGAACTTTTAAACCCCGAGATGCCAGGCTCTACCCTGCAGCCACCATACATCCCACAGGGAGCGCCAAGGGCCAGAAGTGAGTAAGACAGCCAACATCCTGCCATCCTGCATCTGTTTACACCAGCACCACATGGCTATAAGTTATTGCCCGGTTGGAGCGGCAGCATTTGCACGCCCAGCTTTCATGGGTAACAGAGGCACAGGGCAATGGAGGAAATAGTTAAATAAAGAGCCTTTCACGGAGAGCCCCAAGATGCACAGCTCTCTCCAGGTCCCTGACTGGTCAGGTCACAACAGCTAAGAGCTCAGCACCCAGCCCTCAGTCTTCGCACTGGCTCCCTGCTCTCCCTCCCTCAGGATACCTGCTCTGTAGCACCCAGATACCATGGTGATGGGCATGGGTAAGTAGTCCCTAGATCGGATCGGCTTTGCACCCATATTAAACCCAGGGAACAGGACATTCCCATTCCAGGGGCTTCCTTCAAACCACCCCCCTGTGAGGTGCAAATTAGAGATGGGACAACACTGCTCCCAGAGGTAGGATCTCAGTGCCTTCTGAGCTGGAAGGAGAAGGGACCACACGGCATTAGAGGATGCGTCTCTAAACACAGGCACTGCACGCTTCACCTAAAACAGGTGGCAGCAGGCTGGCCACAGGGCTTTTCTGCAGCTAAAAGCATCCCAGCCTAGCTGCTCATCCTCCTGCGTCTTGCGCTGACTGGCAATAAAAATTGTATCCCGCCAAGCCAAGATACAGGCCATTTACCACATGGGTAAGACAGGCAGTGGGGAAGCTGTGTTGGCAAAGAGCCTGTAGATGAGGGATAACAGCTCCACCTGGGTCCTGTAGCAGTGTCTCCCGCCTGGACGAGCCAGCCACGACTCTGAAATAAGCTCTGAAATGCAGTCGAGCACCCACTGCATTGCCAGGACCAAAACCACTCAAGCAGGTTGCGAATTTTTCAGTGAAATGTTTTTTGTTATCAGCAAAATGACAGTCTATCAAAGCCAGCACTTTTCCGCAGGGAAAAGGTGGGTTTATTATACATTTTCAACCAGAAAAATTGGGGCGGGGGATAGGGAGGAGAAATTTGCAATGTCTTCTAAATCAAAACGTCTAGTTTTCTGGACGAAGAACTTTTTGTTCTGAAATGAATGTGAAGTAGAAAGGGTTTTGGGTTGTGTGTTTTTAAATGGTCAAAATCAAAATGAAATGTTTCCTTTGACCTGAACCAGATATATGTGGCAGGGTGTCAGTTTGCACAAATTTATCATCCTGATTCAGGATGGAAGATATATTTTTGACCTCTCAAAAATGTTTGCAGGATGGGAAAATGGATCCAGCTCCCTATACCAAAATCCTGTGGAGATGATGGACACACCAATGACCGGGGATGGAATCTGGGCCAGCAGCTACAGAGAGCTGAGCGGTCACTCCTTGAATTGCCAGGCTGTGAGCATGGGACAGGTTGGAACAGGTGCAAATGCCCAGACCCTCACAAGCAAAATCTCATTCACTGCAGATGATGTTCCCTGTGTTTGTGCTGGCAGATCCAGCTGGTGAGGTGCTGCAGAAAACAGCATGGAACAGAGCCTGCATTATCCTCCCAGACAGGCCTCCTACAGCTGAACGGGCCATTACCTGGACCTACAATGACTGCTGGCAGAGGCTAAGGGGAAAAGAGGGGTGCAGAATGCCAGAGATGCATCTGATAGGGGGACATACAAATGGATTCCACTAAGGATGCCTCCTACAGCTGGGGAAACTCAATTGCCCCCCAGTGAGAAAGAGCAGGGATCAGAGCAATTGCAGGGCCTTGAATGCAGTGAAGGAGACAAGGAACAGAATGGCCACAGTGGTTCTTTGCCCCCGCCAACCCATTCTCGCAGAAGTGCTCACAACACTTTACAATCAGCAATGAATTCAATCCTTGATGCCCCTTCTAAGGGTGGTGTCATCACCCACATTTTGCAGAAGGGGAAACTGAGGCACAGAGGGGCGTGACTCACACAACATCATGGCAAAGCTGGGGAGAGGACCCAGGAGTCCTGAATCAGCCCCCCTGCTCAAACCACAGTCCCAGTCTCCTTTCCTTTAGAACCTGGCTGATCCTCTCCGCCCGCCCCTCCCAGTGGTCAGTCCACGACTCCAGCCCAATACACCTGCCTTCCTCCTGCCAATGCCAGTGGGAGCCAGTCAGGATGATAAAACTAACCTAGGTCATTTGGCATGAATGGGTGCAGCTCCACTCAATTTAATCTGCAGTCATTCCCACCACAGCCAGGATTTAGCCAGGGGTCCTACTGTGGTGCAGAGGCAGATCACACCAGCTCCCACTCAGAACGCAGAGGTCCTCCAAGTGGAATGGGGGAAGTGGGAGATGTATGAATGTGAGATCACAGGAGTAAATCAGGCAAATACATTCAAGAACCCATCCCTCAGTCAGCCACTTCCCCCAGAAAGTCTATCTTTGTCTTTGGCAGCACAAACATGCCTGAGAGCAGCGAGCGAAAGAGAGATTGTGTGTGTGATGGAGTGGGAGGGGAAGCATAAATAAAGTGCATGCCAAGCAGAATGAAGCAGACATGACCATCTATGTATTGTGGGGGGAGGCAGGATCTCAAGTTAAAATTGGCCCTTCCAAAAAAAAAAAATAATGGCTGAGCCTCCCATCACCACTGGATGTGGGAGGCAGTGGTGCAGCCTGAGAACATCAGCTGTATGTCCAGACAATCTCCTCACCCACCTTTACAAAGAGGAGGGAGAAACCAAGGGTAATTTGCACCCTTGGGTAGGGGAGGCATCTTTCACATGCTGGAGGCAAGTGGAATTTCGCAGAGTAGGGGAGGATCAGGCACTTATGAAGCCTGTGCGTGTGAGAGAGAGAGAACGTATGATTTACGTGCAAACTGGGGATTCTAAAATAAATAGAGCTGACTCTGCATTGCCTCTGTGTATGAGCTCTAGCTATATACGCAGCTCAACAGACATCCACTCACACCCCCGGCAGCTCACATTCACATGCACAGAATCAAAAGAGCTATTAAAAATGTAAGAGGTGGTGGCAGCTGATTTCTGAATGAACTACACGATATACTTTTAACTAATGCAAGTTACCTACTATGCCCACTCCCCTCTCTCTTATACAGACATTGAACAATCCTGTTCGCAGGATCAAATAGCACTTGCAACCCCCTTCTTATATTAAGTTTTAAATGAACAAATAAAGGTCCTTGAAGAAAACAATGTGACCTGCTTCTTTATGACAAGGTCATTTTCATCCAGCTAACACCAGCTCAGGTCTCCTCACCAAGCCTTTTAATAAAGCCATGTCAAGGCAGTTATATTTACTACGACATAGGGAGAAGTGGAAATACATATATGTAATTCGATCTATCAGAATAAGGTCATAGGATCTCTTCTTCATGGTAGAAATTATGGTTGCTGAAGCCAGAATCTTGGCAGCTGAATCAAGGCAGTTTGCAAAGGGACTGGAATTGTTTAAACCACAGCTACTTTTGATTTTAAAAGCAGTTCACTCATTGAAGCTGAAATTGCCAAAAAGCACTTTCCTTGGCTTATAAATGCATTGCTGGTACTTAAAATCTGTACCAAGGTTTAGGCTGAGCATCTAAGCATATAAACACTGTCATCAGTTTCCGGACTAGATTATTTATTTTTGAACCCCTTTCCTCTTGCCAATTCTTTGATCAGAGCTGTTGATTGATACAGGACTTACTCCTTGGCTTAAAATATTTGTTTACTTAAACACACTTATAAATCCCCAGTGTGCCAAATTGGATTTAAAAAAGGTTTGGGCTTGGGTTAACAAGTGAAGTATCTTCATTTGAAATCCACATTCTTTTAGAGCCCTCATAGAGCAACCAGAAACATGGCGACAATAGATGAGAGTTTTTAAATCTCCAGTCCCCAAGGTCATTTTCCACCACACACTCCCTCTCCCAAACCCAGTACATATTTCTTTCCCTGTTCAAGACGCGTTGGTTTCATCGATATAAATAACCATCCCTCCAATGAGATTTCCATCATGCAACCTACAAAAAGATCTATCTATTTAGATTCCAAGCTGGTCTATAACTAGGATAAACAGAGCAAGTGATACGACCGGTTGCTATTAGCACACATAAATAAATAGACAAAACCTAGAGGCAAGGTTTTTCAGGACAAAATGGCTACACCAAGGGGTGGGGGACCCCTTCCTCCAAAAAACTCCCCCACCTTTCTACATCAACAACTATGCATCCAATTATTCTAATTAAAGCATCTTGTTTTTACGAAGGCATTTGTTTTCCTCCTTACCTGGTCTATACTCCAATCTGCCGTGGCTCTGCTTCAAGTGTCTGTCTCGCGTGCTGTTATGAAGGATGCTCCAGCAGGGGTACAGGAAGAAAATAGCTCATGGGTACCAGAATGAGCATTAGCATCGCAGTCTTCTACACACATACAGAACATTGGGAGAGTCCATTGTAACAGCCAAGGGAAGGGTGGTGGCACTACTGACTGCTATAGAAAACAAACAGAGAGGGAGGAGGGATTTTTTTTTAATTGAACCAGAAAAAAATGACAATACCTCCCCCAGCCAGTTACCTATCCATGTGAGAATCTTCTGCAAGATGAGGCTGCCTGCATCAGGGATGAGATTTCCGTTCAATCTGCTTCACTGAAACGCACAGAAGGAGGTGAGACTGACTAAATGGTGTGTTATTAGTCACTTTCAGCTGATCGCTTCTATGGCACTGCTTTCCTGGGAGGACTGGCAGCAGCAGAAAGATGACCTTTTTTTTTTTTTTTTTTGCTCTGAGATGCTCGCAGTCATCTCTTCCCCCCCCCTCAACAACCGCAGAGTCACAGCATGCTGCATTTAAATGCAGCTTTTCCAATAGGAATCAAAGGCTTTTTAAAAAAAAGAACCAAATTACTGGATGTTAGCAAATGTGGATACTTGAGTTTCACATCTCAAGAAAGCCAAGTCAAACTAGCTAGACTATCTGGCCCATTACTGAGGTATTTGAGCCTTTGAGGTGTTTATCCTCATCACACTCCGGTGAGGTAGGATGGGGAACTGAGGCACGAGAAGAGTAACTGACTTGCCCAATGTCACTCAGAGAATCTGTAAGGGAGCGGAGAATTGAAGCCGACTTTTGCAGATGTTAGGTTAGCTTCCTAACCACAGAATCATCCTTCCTTCTCTGCACGTTCCTCTCCTCACACAGCCACAGCCTAAGGCCCAGCCCATGCTAAAAATTTAGTTTGACATAGCTACATTTACCAGGGGTGCAAAAAATTTGCACTCGAGTACCACCTCTGGCATAGATGCAGCCAAGTCAATTGAAGAATGCTTCCGTTAACCTAAGTACCATCACTGGGGGCAGATGCAATTCCTAAAGAGATGGAAAAACCCTTCTGCTCTGCAGGATGGGTCTATACTATGGGGATTAGAGCACCACATCTGTGTCACTGGAGGTCCCATAGCATAGGATCAGTGGCTCTCAACCTTTCCAGACCATTGGCCCCTTTTCAGAAGTCTCATTTGTTTTACCTCACTTAAAAACTACTTGCTTACAAAATCAGACATCAAAAAATACAAGTGTCACAATGCATTGTTACTGAAAAAATTGCTGACTTGCTCTTTTTTACCGTATAACTATAAAATAAATCAGTTGGAATATAAATATTATATTTACATTTCAGCACACAGTATACACAGCAGCATAAAACAGGTCATGGTTTGCATGAAATTTTAGTTCATATTGACTTCGCTAGTACTTTTTATGTAGCCTGTTGTAAAACTAGGCAAATATCTAACTGAACTGATGTACTTCCAAGGACCCACTGGTGTAGACAAACCCTGAAGAAATGCAAGGTGCATAGTGGACTTGGAAGATCAACTGCTCTTTTCAACAGTGCAACCCCTTTCCAACATCCAGTGCATTGGTGGGGGTAACCTTTTCGTCACCTCCCAAAGCTGCTTCATAATGGTGTTTCATTTCCCTTGGAGAGTAGGGTTTGGAGATGAGGAAGTGGGTTGGGTTTGGGGGTTTTGGTCAGTTGGTTTTTTAAATGAGGGAAAGTTTATAACAAAGAGGCAAGTGAAATAATATAACAAACTTGTTGTTACAGAGGACGTCACAGTTGCTGCCATAACACCATCAGGACTTCACGGAACCAGCAAGGATAGAATTCAGATCCTCCTGTACCAAACATCTAGGAAGGAGAATCCCCTTTAGCTGTAGGCAATATAGGGCCTGTGACACACAACAAAGCAGTTCTACATATATCCAGGGGAGGGTAGTGGTGCCGGCACTCGCTAGCTTTTTTAATTCTCTTTTTTGGGATCCATGGCGTCAGGTGAGAAGAAGATACACTGTCTTCCAATTCTGAACAAAGAACTTTAATAAGTAAAACTCACCCCTGTATCTCTTCCTTGGCTCCTGCCGAGACCCTTCCCCAGCCCTCTTTCCAGGATGGCTTCTTAGTATGGGCTTGAAAGAAACAATCTTTACTCAAAATCATTTTCAGAGCCATGTGTTCTGAGACGCTTTCTAAGCGGTTACCCTTTGTTTATGTATAAAATCATTCTTCAAGTTCCCTTAAAATAGATATTATGGTGGCATGAAAAACCACTCCCTCTTATCCCCCAAGATGGTGGTCTCATCGTGCCAAACGCTGGCACAGACACGGAGGGGGACCGAATTCCTGCCCTGAAGAGCTCACAGTCGAAATAGACAAGAGGGCAGGCCAAGGGTCCTTCTGCCAGCCTCTTGAAACTCTTCTGCCAGCCAAACACCAAAACCACATCCAAACGGCCAAGCAGGGACTGTGACCTTCAAATAGCCACACACGTTGGGCCCAATTTTCCATTGCTCTGGCCTGGCACAGTCATTTGCCTCTTTGCAAAGTGCAACTGCAATACACCAGGGATGTCTGAGATAAACACACGCCCGTGGCAAGTATATTTATTTAAAGGTCTTTAACTGGCCCCCACTCCTGTGGGGTCTGAGCACCTCACAGCCTTTCATGAGTTTATCCTCACTACCTCCCCTGTGAGTTACTGCAGTACTATTATCCCCATTGTAAAGATGGGAAAACTGAGGCACAGAGCAACCAAGTGACTTGCTCAAGGTCGTACAGGGAGTCTGTGGCAAAGCAGGGACGAAAACCCATATCTCCCAAATCCAAGCTAGCGCCATACTCACTAAGCCATCCTGCCTCTCAAAAACAACTACATAGGGCAACAAGGAATCTGGCCCTGTGATTCGGACCACTCCGATATTGAGGACATTTTGTTACCACCACTGCAGGGCTACTGGCTTCATTGCCTTGGCCAGCAGGGACCCAATTCCCAAAAGCATCTCTATTCCAGACAGCATTTAAGCACGTGTTTGATTTCCACTGAAGCCAACGGGACTTAAGCACATCCTTAACGTTTAGCATACACTTAAGCTCAGCTTTCCTGAGTAAGGGCCCCTATCTGGGCTGCAAAGCCAGGGGAGACATTGTGTCTATTCCCACAGCATATGCCAGCTCAGCTGGTGCCCTCAGCAGAGAAGCCAAGGGCTGGAGAATCAGTCACAGAGACCAAACTCCCCTGTGGTATTTGGAGGTTGGGGGGAAGGCACCTGTGGGGCAGCACAAGGGAAGCTGGCCCGACCTGTGGGGAAAGGAAGGGCCCATTGGCTCCTGCAGAGGAGAAGAGTGGACTCATTCAGGACCTATACAGGTTGCAAAATCCACTGCTGCAAAAAACCAGCTCAGGCCAGATTGACTTTCTGCTGAATGAAGCCATCTTCCTGGGAGCCCAGGGAAATGGGCAGGTGAAACTGACATGCAAGGTCAATTCATAGCAGCAGGTAAATACCCCAGTGCCTCTGCTGGCCAGTCGGGGCCAACCCTGCTGCAGCATCAAGGCTAGTCTGCACATGGCGGGTCAGCTCCACAGTGCCTCCCTGATGACTGACAGCTCTTTGACTGCCTTTGCAGGGACACAGCTGCCTGTGAGCGTGACAGGGCCTCTGATGAAGCACAATCATGAAAGTCAGGAAGAACCGATGGGGTAGACGGCTGAGGCAATGGATTCCCCAGCCCTGGATTCAAATGCAAATTTTGCCCACAAGTGGAATGAAATTGCTCAGTCTCAGGCCTGGCCTACACTGCCAGGGAAATTCGGTGGTAGTCAACAGGAGTTACACAAGCTACCCAGAAGAGCTTGCGTAACTCCTGATGACTTCCTAACGCCTTTTCAGCACGGCACCTACACTGCGCTGCGCCACTTGAGGGGGTGGTTTTACTAAGTTGATTTCCGGATCGACTTAGCATGTCTTAACTAACTGCTAAGTTGATCCAGAAAGATCGATATGACGGCAGCAACTTTGCCATTGTCAACGTCGATGAGGCCTTAAACTGAGATCACATCTGGACAGGAATGTTTTTTTCAGCATAATCTAGGCTTTGAATTTACCCCACTTCGTCCCCTCTGGGCATGCTCAATCCAGGTCAAATTAAGCCCCTGACCTGTACCATCAAACTGCTGAGCCTCAACACGGCTAGATAGACCACTGAGCAGGTGGCAACTGCCAAATATGTCCAACACTTCGACAATGTCAAAGACAGAGTGGGAGAGGATGCTCAAAAGATGTGGATGCACACATAGCAGCCCCATTTCGGACCCCTTCATCGGCCTCTGTGGGGACATTGTGACATCAGGTTTGCTATACAGACAAGGAGTCTGGTGGCAGTTTTCAAGACTAACAAATGTATTTATCACAGGAGCTTTCGTTGGAGAAAATCCCACTTCATCAGATGCTTGATGAAGAAGCTTAATCTTCTTGGTCTTCGTCAAAGCGTCTGACGACGTAGGATTTTCTCTCCCAAAAGCTATTCTGATAAATAACGTTGTTAGTCTTTAAGAGTGCCACAGGACTCCTTGTTTGTTTTGCTGAATTAAATTAACACAGCTACGCCTTTGGAACAGGTTTGCTATGAAACTGGATCTACAGAACCACGGTGACATCAACTTTATTGCACCGCAGTGGAATGTGAGTGTTGAGGACGGCTGAAGATCACCAGTTTGACGTTTACCAGAATTAGAGTGTCCACTCAGGTGTTATATCAGTTTCAGTTGTTTCATTTCTCAACTCCTTTTCCTCTTTATACAAAGGAAAATTGTGAGCACTTCCTTCACTGCTCCTTCCAGTCCATAGCACAGGTTCATAGGTCTTGGAATTCCAATCCTTTTCAGACTTCCATTGACAGATTCTTTCCATCATAACCTCAATCTTCCACATCCTCTCTTGCTGTCCTCTTCCCTATATTTTCTTTCGTTTTTTGGCTGGTCATCCGTCTCCCATTCACATCATGTCTAATCTAACTCAAAATGTGTAAATGTGTGGTCTCCAGCCTATTATTGACAGTCTCAAGTTCATCTTCCCCTTAATTTCTTCCACGCACTCTGTCTAACTTCTGTTTGCTTGTCTCTCTTACTACCTCTGTCTTCGTTTCTTCCATCTCTGAAAGATCCACTGCTTCCAAACCAGAGAGCAGGCAGGGACAAACACACACGGCATCCATTAACCCACACCTCAGGTGATCCTGGAAAAGCCTTTCTATGCAGGTGAGGCCTTAGACTGAAGAGAGAAAGAAGGGGGATCTATGCTTCTCTCCTCCTTTTCCACCAGAGAGCCTCTTAGTAACACAAGGAAAAGGCCAAATCCTCCGACCACAGGAAATCACAGTAAGAAAACAAACTTTTATCCAAGGGTTTCCAGACACTTTGTGAAGCTACCCTCCAGGCAGACGACCGTTTTCATCATCTTAAAGATGGGGAAACAGAGGCAGAGCAGTCACGATTGAGGTTATCAGAGCTGCCTCAGAGCCCAGGACTAGAACAGCAGGGGGGTCCTGCAGGTCTGATTTGAGGGGAATCCGCAGGTGGAGGGGAAGAACCCCAGGACCTGAAAAGAAAGGATGCTAGCTGTCAGGCAGGACTGAAAGACATCGGCAGGACTGATGAGGTGCGGGGGCATGACAGAGTCAGGACTGGGGTGAAATGGCAGAGCTGTGTAGGGGTCTGAGGGCTAGCGTAGCAAGGGGGGGCAGGTCTGTGGGATCAGGAATGAGGAGCAATGGCAGAATCAATCGGAGGGAAGGTTAGAACAGTCAAGTTTAGTGCTGAAATGTAGGAACCATCACACAAAAACAACATTCTACCAAACCTAATAAGAGCAGAAACATATCCACTCTGTTTGCTTTAAAAATCAGTGGAAACATAGGGGGAGGGGGCTTGATTTCCTTTTAATTAACCTTCCCTCCTGGGCATCAAACACTAGTACCAGAGAAGCAGAATGTGCCACTAAGAAGCCCTAACTCTCTCCTTAAAGGAGCTATAAGGATAGGGATTGAATGTCAGAAACAAAAAGGAATTACTGCACTGGACTGGACTAAGGCCAGGTCTACGCTGGCACCGAAATTCATCAATGGGAGTTATGCAAGCTATGCAGAGTAGCTTGGGTAATTCCCCTCAACTTTGTATCTTCCCTTTAGTCTTCACTGCGCTGGGTCAACGGGAAATGCGCGTCTCTTGACGCAGCACTCTGCCATTTGAGGGGGTGGTTTTATTAAGTCAGTTTCTGGATGACTGAGCTTTTCTTAACTGATCGCTCAGTCGATCCAGGAAAAATCGATCTGACGCCGGCAAAATTCAGACATACCTAAGTCTGCTCCTGTTAACAACAGTCAAACTCCCTTCACACTCAATGAAAGCCAAGTTTGATCATGGCAGAACGAGTCTGAAAATCCCACCTTAGAGATCAATTGATGATAAAAGATTCATAAAAAGGGATGCCTGGAAAGGACCTCGAGGGGTAATCTAGTTCAGTGTTCCCAACTGGTATGCCACAGCACATGGGCATGCCCTCAGGCGTGAGCAGGTGTGCCACAGAATGTTTGGAAAAACTACTCAGAGCTCTGAATTGGTTCATGGATAGTCATGCGTTCATTTGGAGACTATATGGTGGTGTGCCTCAAAATAATTAAAGGTTATCAAGGTGTGCCATGGCAGAGACAAGGTTGGGAACCACTGTTTATCCCCCCACCCTCGCCCATGCTGAGACAGGACTCCACAGCTCTTTTCATCAGTAGGTACCAAAGCACTTTACAAAAGAGGTTGGCTTCATTATCCCCCTTCATTAACCCAGCTGTCTTACATCTCAGTCCCGTGTGTGACCTTCTGGGCCCAAAGAAAACACCCAAACAAAACGTGGAGAGCTCTCCAGTACCTTGTGCAAGGGCCTTCATGGGGAGAACATACCTAAAGGCCTTTTAACTTAGTGGAGAGAGGCAGACCAAGCAGCAATGGCTGAAAGTTGAAGGCAGACCTCAGGAATAAGGTGTTGAGTTTTAGCAGAGAGGATGATTACCTGTGGAAAAAACAGCCAAGGGAAGTGGTGGATTTTCCATCACTTGACGCCTTCAAATCCAGAGTGGACATCTCTCTGCAAGTTGCTTTAGCCAGACACTAGATATTAGGCTCCACAGACAGATAATGAGGGGAAATTCTCTGGTCTGTGTCATACAGGAGGTCCAAGTACCTGATCTTAAAAATCTATTAAATCTACTCATCAAGCCACCTGCTGAACTGTCATGCTCAGGCTCTGCTGCCCTCATTCCTTTGTACATTGGTCCAGCCAGCACCTTAGCTTCCCTGCCTAATGGACTCAGCACGCATCATAGCAATCAATAGACCAAGTCACCGGCCAGATCAAACAGATGGTGAAAAGTCCATTTGGTTCACAGGGTTCCAAATCTGACCTCACATATCCAGGGGTGAGTGAGGAACATCCCTATTCCAGTACACGGAGTTGGGGGGAAGCCGGTTTAAGGGAGAGTAGAGCCAGATTACGGCAGGTAGGAATGTGCTGATTTGCCCTTAAATAGTCAGCAAGTCCTCTGGCAGCACCCAAACACTGCAGCCCTGAGTGGATTCTGGTGACTTCCAAACCCAGAGAGCACCACTGGTGAGGTTCACCAACTATTTAAAGGGATATCACTCAGGCTATTCCTATACACCACATAGTCCCTTTGAATTTCTGATCTGCTCAGCTGCCATTAGGGGTATATACATATAAATCTGGTCCAAATATTAATCTTTAGTCACAGGATGGGCTTTCTCACAATGCAGTGTCTCCATGCCAGCAATAAAATCCTAAATTGTAGGTGGCGCCGTCCCCTTCTCTTCCAGGGTATCAGATGCGAGGGGTGTTACCAACCTCATGGCAGGGCTTGGAGGCTGCGTTTGTGCTGCCATTGGGATCCGAAACAGCAGCAGCGGGGACGAGGCTGTGAGGAAAGGGACAGGTGCAGGAAATTGATTTTCATATAAATAGATTTTCCCTCAAGTCAGCTCCATTCTATTCCTGACTTAAAAGGGTGTGTGGGCGAGTGCTTTAATCCAGGCGTGTGGAATCAAGACCCCTGGGTTCTACATCGAACTGGAATGGCAGCGGGTCTAGTGATCTGATCTAGCAATGGGGAATTCAGGACACCTCAGTTCTACTGCTAGCACCATTGGGAACCCTACTTTTCTGCCAGAACCACACCTTGCCCTTCAAAGCACGCACACACACACACACAAAAGCTACCCAAACAATAAAACAATCTCTTTTGCCACCAGTTACGCAGGTAGTTAAACAGGCTAGTACTGAAGAGAAAGGGTGCCCTGGACAGAGACAGCTAGTCACGCCTAGAAGTTCCCCTCTCCTAGGGTCCACACCAGTAAATTAAGTTTAAACCCAGCAAGTCCACTCTCCTACAGCCCATTTTTAATGCATTTAAGCAGCAGAAAAGCCTATTAAAGACAAACTCATTGTCCCATCTCATACCCTAGGCTGTTTATTGCCCATCCTGGTATTCCCCTAAGAAGCTTTTATCATGAGAAATTGAAGCTGCATTTTATTGCTCTTCTTTCCATTATTATTTATGGCATGTAAATGCCAAAAAGACACATTCAGCGGTCCTGCAGGAGATTAAACACGGAGCTCAGGCCATTTGTATAGATCTATTGTCCTTAAAGGATGTGGAAATGCTGGAATGGGATTCAGGAGATTTATTAATGGCTGTGTCCTTCCGTAGCACCTAAGACCCACAGCCAAGGACCAGGTCCCAATTGTGCCAGACTGTACATTTTAATTACTATTAGGAATATTATAGTAGCACCTCTGAGCCCCAGTGGTGCAACAAGAGCCCATGGTGCTAGGCACTGTACAAAGAGAGGGTTCCCTCCTCCAATGAGATCTATATTCAACTCCTGGTTCTGCCACAGACATGCTGTGTGATCTGGGGAAAGTCACTTAGCCAAGGTTTCAATAAGTGACTAGCAATTTTGGGCATCTAACCCCAGATGCCTGAGTTCCAGATGGTGTGTCCTCCCCACTTGCTGAGCATCAGACCCTTTGATGGCATCTTAAGTGGCGCTCCCAAGAGATCACTTTGGGCCCCCATCTGTAAAATGGGCATAATAATCCTGCTGCTTGGATTATGAGGGCCATCTTTTTCAAAGATGCCATTGAAATCAATGATGAGTAGTCAAGTAAATATTTTTCAAAATGTGGCCCTAAGCTCTGGGGCAAGGGGGGGTCTGTCTCGAGAAAGCAACAAGCACAATGAGACTTCGATCTCTCTTGGGGCTACTCTACTGTACACAACGAAAACGAGATTATGGAGGGATGGAAAAGCATTGCCCAAAGGCTTCTAATGCTTCTTAGATCAGGGACAGCTGAGCAACAAGGAGGCTGTCTCCCTACACATACTGACTCAGTCCTCACACCTCCCTCCCTGTCCTCATAGAGATGGGAGGGGATGATGCTCTGTAGAGGCTTCAAACAAAGGGATCTCCATTGTCCAGTGGCCACCAGGGACTGGGCTGTGATATCCCCCTCCTCCCCAAACTCATCCCACGCAGGACTTTATTTCCTCGCAAAGAAGAGTGCAGGGTGAGGGCGGGAGGGAAGAAACAATTTCAGCCAGGCTCAGTTTGAAAAGAATCATTTCCCACCCATCTTGCCAAATCTCTTTGTAGCCTTAACAACCACCTCCCTGAGTGGCAGGCTGTGAAATTAAATCCAACCGTACAGTAAATGGCACCAAATTATAGGCTGCCATTGTCCTAGTGCTGAGGCCCTCTCAGAGATTTCATTGTTTGGGATTTCAGCTTCTCAGAACTGAGAAATACAGACAGGGGAAGCGGACATGTTTATGGGCCTCTTAAAACAGCCCTGATTGTGAGGAACAGGGCTGTTACTGGGCAATGCAGAACTGACAAACCTGATCTGAGCCCTGCACTGCAAAGACATATTCGATATGTTATTAAAGATTGGGGGAGCACAAATCTGATACAGTGAGTTATCAAAGACAGGGGGGTGGGGAAGGGACATGTAGACTTTCTAGGCTGCAAATCCAGCCCCTGTGTACTGTGACTGAAGTTTACCTCTGCTAGAATATGATGAGATCCTGCTCTTCTGGGCTCTGGGGTGGATATAAATCAGGGCAATGCATCATCAGACAGCACTACCTTTGGAAGGGTCCATTATACAGGCAGAGATGTATTGCAGATTAAATTGAAGCGTGGCCAGTTCAAGTCTGATAAAGAGAAACTTACCATATGGTCGTAGATTCTAAGGCCAGAAGAACAAACAAGGAGTCTGGTGGCACTTTTAAAGACTAACAAATTTAATAATAAATACATTTGTTAATCTTTAAAAGTGCCACCAGACTCCTTGTTTATTTTGCCGGACTAGACTAACACGGCTACCCAGTGCTTTTTTTTTTTTTTTTTTTAAAGGTGCCAATACTCGGCCAGAGACTTGGGGCCACCGGCACCGGCAGGAGCCGGGGCTTCATTGCTGTGAAAAAAAGGTTCCAGTACTCAGTACCATCACAAAAATAGGTGCCGGGACTCAGTACTGGGCAGAGCATGGAAGTAGCTTGCCCAAGATTACCCAGCAGGCCCCTGATAGAACCCAGATTCTGTTCAGCCCATTCCAGTGTTCCATCATGTCGGGGGTGCAAGCCCCACCCTGTTGCTCCCTAGTGGGGAAAGTCAAAGGGGCGTGAGGGAAATGTTTGCATCTGATTGGTCCCCCCTCTGGGGGTTCTCCCCATATCTTCGGCACAATCCCGTTATCTGTCCCTTGGGTCAGGGCAGCATGGGCTAGCAGCCAGAGCTAGTAGCAGGCCCTGGGGTTCAAGGCAATGCAGTCTAGCAGCCAGAGTCAAAGGCAAAGGTGTCTGCTATGTGGATGCAGCACCCTGGGTAGGGGGGCTCAGGCCCTTCCATGTCACTGAGCCCCAGCTCAGGGTGCTAGCGGTGTAGGTGGGGGGTTGTCTAGCACTCAGTCAGTGGGGATCCATCCACAACACGCTGATCCACATTCCATGCCTCTCCCCTATTCCACCATTTGGGCCCTCTGGGCTACTTCCTACCTGGTTGTTGAGGGAGTCGCCTCGCTGGTCTCCGGAATGACTTCTTGAGTGCCAGGGCTGCTGAAAGGCAGTGATCCACTGGTCAGGTCTCTCTGATTCCTGGCTCCCAGCATCTGTGGCAGGGACGGCTCCTGGCTCAGTCTCCCACACCCACCCATCCTTCCTCCTCACTGACCAGCCTTGAATGAGCTGGGCTGATCCTTTTTATACTAGGGTAACAGTTGGAGCATGCCCAGCAGACTCTGGGGGGCAGGACTTCCGCAGCCCATAGAGCTGGCTGGCCTCCTACCGTGCGGAGTAAGCCCACCCCGTCACATATCCACTAGGCAACATTGCCCTTCTCAGTGGATTGCACCATTGTAAAGTACTCCAAGTGTCCTGCTAAAGAAGGGGGCCAAGCAGCTCAGTGTCGGCAGGGTCTGATCCTTCTCCCCTGCCATGAGTAAGTGTAGCCAGATGGGGGTAGCCCCAGGTGTCCGCACTCCATCTGGAAGGGCCAGTGCTGGCCCCTTAACTCAACTGCTAGAAGGTACCTTAGGTGAGTTTTAGGAGTTGGCACCCAACGGCTCATGAGGATCTTGTTTCCCACCCTCTTCTCCAAACCATCTCTGTGGAGTTCTGTTTTGGGCAGTGACGTCTAGTGGTAAGGGTGGCTGGTGGCTAGTGATAGACGCTGCTGTTGAGTTCAGTATCTAACGAGGCAAATGCCTTCCCTGCCTTAAGTGTCATGGTGCATTGTGGCCCAGAGAGACCTCAGACCCAGGCCCCCTCGATGGGACCCTTACAGCACAGCTGTTGCTAACTTTGTAGCCCAAGCAGCAGTATCACCTTGCCCTGCACACAGGCTCTCATGCTCGGCTCTGACATGGCCTCCCAGGAAGGGTTTTAAAGCATTGATTTTGCTTCCAAACTATCAGTGATTCAGTCAGGGCAACCCTTTTGTTCCTAACCCAAAACACCTCCAGGGCACCACCACCGACCCCGGAGTCACTGCTACCTAGTCCGGGCTAGCGGGGACATTCCACTAGCCAGCTGGCCTAGTGCTCATTCTGGGTGGGGAGGGGAGCCCTCACTGGGTTGTAGACAGCAGACCCCTTTCTCCTCTTCTCCTCTTGGGGTTCTATCTCAACAAAGGGGACTGGGAGCAGGGGAGAGTGAACGCAGCCCCCTACACTTCACCAGATCCTCGCTCAGGGCCCTAAATGGGTGTTGCAGTGTCTGGCCACATCATTGGTCTGCCCTAACCAACACTCCCCCCCGGGTCACTTCCTACTGGGGTTTGGTTCCTCTTCTCAGGGCCCAGACCCAGCCTTAGTAGTATCAGTTTAGTCTGCTGGGGCAGGGATGGAAGGGGAGGAACATCCTGTTCTTCAGAGCGTTGTGGGGATTTCCAGCTCAACAAGATGTGTGGGAGGGGAGAGAATATGGATCTCTGCTTCCAGAGAGACCTTCTCAATGTTCTCCCCCACAACTACACACACTACTAATGCCCTTTTAAAATAGCCTTGTGTGAGTTTAGTGTGGGCATCTGTCAATCCCACCACATCTACCAGCAAAGAGTATTTCCCGACAGCACAACATCAGACACAAGCTTCTGGCTTTCACTTGCCAGGCCTTTCCCAGCCTCATCATCTCTCATTCACTATGAAAAGGGCAAGTCCTGCATCTGACGGGCAGAGTGCTGCCCAGAAACAAAATCTGTATCCGCATCTGATCTATAATCTGCAAAAATGGTCCATGGATGTCTGCAGGGCTCTACTGATCGGACCACGAGGCAGCCTCCAGTACCTACATGTTATGCTTTCAAAGAAGCCTCTCCATGCTTTTTCCTACCTACTCCTAACTTGTGGAAGAGCTGCCTTTAAACCACCCACTAAAGTACCTCATTAGGTTCCTTCAATCCCACCTCACAACCAATGTTCCCTCTAAGGTTTGGCGGCTTGTGTGCAAAATTTTCAAGCCATGTGCAAAACATTTTCTGAATAAAATTTTTGTGTAAACTCACACAACAGAAATTATAGGCATTAATTGAAGTTAAAGTAATTGTAAATAGAATTAATTAATTGTGTTTAATTGAATTTGAATGAATTTTGAATTGAAATTTAATTTTTAGAAAGGTTTTTATTTAAAATTAATTTTTTAAAAGTTTTTTTTAAAAAAGGAAGGAAAAAAGAAGGAAGGAAGGAAGAAAGGAAGGAAGGAAGAGAGAAAAAGAGAGAAGGAAGGACGAGAGAGAAAAAGGAAGGAAGAGAAAAAGAAAGAAGGAAAGAAGAGGGAGGAAAGAAGAGAAAGAAAGAAAAAAGAAGGAAAGAAAAAGGAAGACAAAGAAGGAAAAAAGAGGAAACAGGAAGAGAAAGAAGGAGGAAGGAAGGAAGAGGAAAGAAAGAAAAAAGAAGGAAGAGAAGAAAGAGGAAGGAAAGAAGAGAAAGAAAAAGAGGAAAGAAAAAGGAAGACAAATAAGGAAAAGAGAAAGAAGGAAGAGAAAGAAAGAAAGAAGCCAAGGCTGCTGGCGGTGGAGGACCCTACCGTGGCCCTGGGAAGCCGCCGGTGGGGCGGACCAGACCCCAGCCCCGGAGGCTGATCCCGGCCCCATGCTGGGAGGCCGAGGCCGTGGATTAGCCCGGGCCGGGAAGTCGAGGCGGTCGGCAGGTGGGAGCCTGGGAGCCCGCCGCGGCCGCAGCCACCCCGCTGCCCCGGCCGCGTGGGGCAGGCAGGCAGGCCCGCGCTCCTGACCCTAGCCTGAGCCTGCCTGTCCCGCCCTGGGGGCGGGGAGGGCCAACCCGGAGGCCGGGCGCAGGCCGGGTCTGCCACGGCAAAGCCGCGGCCCCGGGGGTTGGAGGGAGCAGCGGGGGCTGCCGGGCTGCGCGGGGGTCCCTCACTGCTGCGCAGGGGGTGTGACGGCCACTATGTGGCTGCGCACCCACGCAGCTTAGAGGGAACACTGCTCACAACTCTCCAGTGCCTACAAAACATTGAATGGGAACAAACAGCTTGTGTTGAGCCCCCTGCCTGTAATACTGGTCAAAATAATCTCATTGTTCCTTTGTACTTCCTGATCTCTCTGGATCCAGCTGCTGTCTCTTCTCTTCTACCTTGTAAGCTCTTTGGGGCAGGGACCACCCTGAATGCATTTATGCAGCGCCTAGCACCAGAAGGCCTGACTCCATGACACAGATGATAAAAACTCCAAGGACAAATACAGCGATGGGAAAGACAGCTGGCCTGGAGCCTGCTCTGTGCATGTCCAAACCCATCACCTTCCACCTGCAGAAGCTTCACACCTGGGGAAGGGTGAGATGCAGAATAAGTGGGCAGCTCTCCGAAGGCTGCAGCACCAGCAATTAGGAAAATCTGTCATGCCTGAAAGGGAGCAATGGGGATTCAGAGAGGAACATCCCTCCCTCCATGCTGTGAACTCTTGCTCATTTTTCTGGTCCTAATTGGATCTTAATGTGAAGGACAATTTATCTTGATGAATTTTTATTTTTTTTTAATTCTTGGTGCACTAATTAACACCTAAGAGCTCTAGAAACAAACCAGATTAAAGAAAATATTACTCTGGTTTTCACGCTGTTTATCTTGTGCTGTCAAGACTACGAGTGTCTGAACTTCATGCAGGTCTCCCAAAGAACAGGCAGGAGAGAAATATTTTTGTCTACAGGGAAACATTATAAACCCACAAAAACTTGCAGAAAGAGTACCTGTACCTGGAAGTACTTTGACACTTTTTTTTTTTGGAACAGACTAGATTTCAAGCTGAGAGAGGAGGTATCTTTTACTGGACCAGTTTCTGTTGGTGAAAGATGCTTTCATGCTCACACAGAGCTTTTCTTCATGTGTGGGGTTTCAAGATGACAGCGTCCCTTTAAGCATCAGGTGAATCAACAGCCATGTCTCTTCCCATCTTCAAATGGAGACTTTTAAACCTTTCTTCTGTAGATAGAGCGGCTGCAGTCAGCCCCCACCCTCCCCACTTTCTTGCTGTCAAGGGAGGTGTGAAACTTCCTATACAGCAGCTCCACTTTTATACTTTCCCAATTAACAGCTTCACGTGTGTGATCACATTGAATTCATTAGAGGAGCCAGGAAAACTGTAAAGATACAGTGATGCAAGGCTTTGCGTTACCTGGCAGTCACACAGACAGGGCCCAGACTGTACCTACATCTTCACTCTGTGTTGTTTTGACTTTTATATTCAAATAGTTCTGTATAACATCAAACAATTATATGTAAAGTTAACAACTGAAAGGCTTTCCTTCTCCTCGTAGTCTCTGGCCAGGGATTAGCTCGACCTCACTACCCAGAAATCTCTTAGAAGAGAGGAGATTTAGGATCAGGTAGGGGCCCTGTTCTGGGATTATGAAATCCAAATCCTTTTCCTAGATGTGCCACCAACTGACTGACCTTGTACAGGTCACTTCATAGTAGAGTTTAAGGCCAGAATGGACCACTGAGTCTGACCTCTTGCATCAGGCGGTTAAATTTCACCCAATAGCTTATTGCATCACTTGCAGCAAGGCCTCCACAGTCTGGATCTGAAAATTTTGAGAGAGGGAGAGAAGCCACCATTTCCTGTGGCAGGTTATTCCAGTGGCTAAATATGTTCCCTGGTCATACTTGGAATTTGTCTGGCTTCAGCTTCCAGCCATGGCTTCTCATTCTGATTGTCTCCACTAGCTGAGTATTTTCTCCCCAGCCAGGGACTTACACACTTGAATCAAGCAACAGTCCATCCTCTTTTTGGTAAACTAAACCAAACTGAACTCTATAGGTTTCTCACTGTGTTTTTTGCAGCCTGGAATCACTTTTTAGCCTTTCTGCCCCCCGCCTCCAATTTTCCAGCATCTTTTTTAAAACACGGACACCACAATTGGATGCTGCATTCCAGGATCCAGCTCATCACCGCCATAGACTGGGATGAAACCACCTCCCTATCCCAAATCCCATGTATATATCCAGCGATCGCATTAGCCCATTTTGCCCCATCACGGCACTGAGTTGCTTCTCCACTGCGATCTCTCCCTCTCTAGCTTGTCCATTTACATTGGAAACTCTCTGTGGCACAGCCTGTCTCTCACCACGTGTTTGTGCAGGCACCCAAAACAGCGCAGCCTTGATCTTGGGTTAGGGTGTCACCATAATGTGAGCAATAATAAATCCATCTGAGATAAAGGTTCCTCTGTTTTACAAAGTCAAATGGAAATAGGATTAAAAAATATAGAACAGCACCTGCAGTGTTTGCAAAGCAGACATTAGCCAGGGGATCCGGAAAGTGAAATTGATCAGACACAGACCATAAACAAGAGGGAAGCTGACTAGTCTATTTCCATCACGCAAGCCGAGCAAAGTGCCAAATGACAGCAGCAAGAAGCAAATTAGATTTGTAATGTCCTAGGTGACAGACACAGCTGAGCGAGGCAAATCAGAAAGAAACCAGCGCCATCATTAGGAAGACATCAATAAATCCACCTGCTTTTATTCCAGTCAACAGGACATTATCACCCAAGATTTCTTGTCTCAAGGAGATGCCAGCTGCTAGGACATGAGAGGTGAGCTGTGCAGAGAGGGGTGAGAAGCGCATCCGTGGATAAGTCCTGGATTAAAGCACACGCTTAGCTGAGCTAAAATGAGAGACTGGAGGCCAACTAAAGTTGCAGCAGATCTGGCGTCTCACAGCTGAGAATGCTAAAGCATTCTGCTAGGCAGAGCTCTCAGGCTCCCTAATGCCATGCATGTTCCAGCAAGCCGAGTGCTTTACGCTGGGAATAAAGCACCTGCCCCCTGAAATGATGGAGAATTGTTCCCCAAAGTATATGCACTCAGCTACTCTATACACTCTAGTTTTGAGCAAAGTCAGAAATTTAACACTGGGCCTAAGTTTTTGTGGCTGGCTAGAACGAGAGTTGGTCAGAAAATTTAGAAGGAACAATTTTCCATTGGAAAAAACCCACAACAGTTTTGTTTAAATGTTTCAGGGCAAAGTACTGATTTCAACCCAGCTTGATGGGGAAAAACTCAGCCGTTTTTTGGACAGTGTTTTGATTAATGTTGCTTACAGTTTTATACAGTATTAACTTTTAATGTATTTGCCTCATTAAATACCATTTTGAAACATTTTCATTTTAGGTCAAGAACACTACACTTCCACCCTAGCAAGGACCTTTGATGGGCTCAAATCAGTTTCTCAGAATTTTCATTTTATGTGAAATTTTGAATTTTCATTCCAATGGAAATGATTTTTGTTTCATGCAGTCAGAACAACGCATGGAATGGAAATTGCAGTTCCCAACCAGCTCTTGTTATCACTCTAAATAATTCCTCTCCTCCCTTGCCTTCACTTAACCAAGCTGGACTCATTTAACTGAAAAAAACACAGAGACGCAACCACATGCTCTGGGTGTCCCTAAACCTCTGACTGCCAGAACCTGGGACTGGATGAATCAGTCAATAAATTGCCCTGTTCTGTTCACTCCATCTGAAGCAACTGGCACCAGACACTGTCAAACCACAGGATATTAAGCTAGATGGACCACTGATCTGACCCAGTATGGCTGCCCGTATGGTCTTAAGACTTAAATGGGAAGAGGCTGCATGACTTGGGGAAAGAACTCAAGAATATTCACCAACCACGCTTGCCTTTGAAACCATTATTATTTGCCGCCCTCAGCCACTGTCTGCCCAGCACTCAGCTGGAAATCAGCCCAAGGCTAGACTAGGCAGAGGGCCTTCTGGCTAGGACTGAGCTGGGTTTGTAGAGCTGCATGCAGCAGCCTAATAGAGCATAGCTTTGAGATGCCTTGTCAAAGTAGCATTATGCCCACGCTACCAGCCCTGCACCTTTATTGCCAGGCAAGCCCGGAGGGAACAATGATGCAAGGACAGGATTCTAGCATGTAAATCAACACGCCGGAGGCTCCATCTGTTGTGGGATCCAATGAAAACAAGCCCTACTGTCTGCTCAAAAGGTGGGGTGGGGACTGGCAGGCTGTGGAACACAAGGATAAAAAACCATATCAGCCTGAGAGGGCAGCGCCCAAGGTGTTTATTTGCAAACAGCCAATCTCAATTGGTTCACATAGAAAAAAAATCTCATTAAAATTGTGTTGATCTTATAACGATGGCGGTAAGAGCAGGGGAAAGTTAAAAATAAAAGCAACACTGTTAAAGAAAATAGTGGGGGTTTCACAGGGGAAACAAGACAACAATGGCTCCGATCTTGCTTCCTGTTCTCAGGAATGTTAGTCCAAAAAGAAACCAAAATCCAAGATATGAGAGAGAGAAATTCGTAGCAGGAAGGTTCTTCTGCTGGCCAGGTCCTGAGGCAGCTGCATTTATGGTAGGGGTCCCCGCAACGGCCCACGAGGTGGCACCGGGGGTCTCTGGGCAGGACGAGGTGGAAGAGGGACCCGCTGGTAGCCATAGGGTGGTGGGCGAGGGGGACCACTGTAACCGTGGGGAGGCATCAGTGGAGGAGGCCCACGCATCCCATGGTGGGGCATGGGGCCCGGGTGACCTGCAGGGACAGATTATAGAGACATTAAACCCCAGCTGAAGGAAGCAAAGGTGGCTGTAATCCCAGGGCCCAGCCACGCGAGCCTCTTGTGGGAGAAATTTCAGGCCCCACAAGCCACAAACTGATTTTCACGCCAACTAGCTGATTGGAGATGGGACCTTTGGCGGGGGCTCTGAAGGGACGTCAGGCTGGGCACGGCCCTGCAGGTGGGTCTGGTCTCAGCAGAGCAAACTGGCCACCAAAATGACACAGCTCTGCACGAGGCAACTGCTGTACCAGGAAGCCTGCATGTGGTCAGGAAGGGCTGGGAAAGAAATGGCGCAGACAGCCTGGCACCGAACGTCCACATCAACTTCACCTCAGCACCATGCAATGCCCTGGTGTTAAGGGTCCCGACAGTCGGGACATCGCTTGGCCAGCTGAATGGCTGCGAGAACCAAGGTCAGTGCATCAAGCAGCTATTTGAGGCCCTGCCTCTGTGCCTGATTTCCTGCCACTCTTCCTGCAGCAGGGCTCAGGGCAGAAAGGACGTGAGCCCCAACCCTCCCACTCTGCCAGCAGGACTGAAGAGAAGGCACTTTATTGCTCAATCCCTTCCCTAGCTGGGAAGCCCCAGGGGAAGCCCTTTGTCATAGACCTCAGGCAGTTTCGGCCAAAGATCTCAAAGGAACACCACTTGACAGATGGGGAAGGCAGGTGGATGCCAGGAGATACGGCCACAGTCATATGACAAGTCAGCAGCAGAGCCAGGACTTGAACCCAGTCCCCTGATCCAGCCGCAAGCCACACAGCATCACTTAACAGAGGAAAGTGAGGCTTTACTTCTCAACAGCTTGCACCAGAGATCGTGCTCAGAGAGCAGGGCTGGCCTCCGAGGCCGTGATGTAGCCAGCCACTATTCCCCGCCTCAATCCACCTTTCTGCATCCCCCACAGAACTAGCAAATAGATGCCACAGGCCTGCGCTGATTATAGGCCCTTGACTCCAACTGGTGCCCACTCTCGCTCTGGCTTATAAGCACCTCAGCTCGTAGCTGCCACTTACCCATGGGTGACCCGAAATGGGGCCCTCTGGGTGGCATGCCCATGGGGGGTGGTCCGGGGTGGGGCATGCCATGGGGTGGGCGGGGCGGGGGCTGGCCTCCTGCTCCCGGTGGCCCAGGATGATGATGTTGTCCCATCCCGGGTGGTCCGTGATGCACCTGCATGGGTGGCATCCCTAGGGAGAAGAACAAGACATTTTTTACATTCACTCAAGCATCTGAAGCAGCTGATCAGAAACCAAGTGGTGAGCCCACCGAACATGTGACCAGCTGGACAGGACTTGAGAAGCCCTCAAGGCAACCATTAGGCCCCAAGCCTGGGGATGGGACTGTACCATAGAGTTTAAGGCCAGAAAGGTTCAGTATCTCAGCAAACCTGACCTCCTGCATAGCACAGGCTGGAGAATTTTAACAGCTAGCCCTGGGTTCACCACAATGACTTGTGTCCGGCTAGCACATCCCTTCCACAGAGGCCCCCGGTCTGGATTTAGAGACCGCAAGACATGAAGAAGCTGCTATTTCCCTTGGGAGTTTGTTAATCTCCTAGTGGATAACATCCCACATAACAGGTCTTATTTCCAATCTGGCTTTAGCTGCCAGCCATTGATTCTGGCTCTGCTAATTTAAAGAGAGCCAGCCAAGAAACTTGGTGTAGTTAATAACACACATCATCTAAGGTGCCATTCTCAGGTTCCAGCATGGTACGGCCAGCCCTTCCCAGGCTCATTTTTAAGAGGAGCCAGGACACAGCCAATGGATTGAGAACTTCCATTGACAAGTGGTAATGGCATGACCCAGTTATCCTCACAACAAACTGGAAAGGGGTAAGGAGGGGACAGACCCCAGGAACTGGGATAAAGGGACAAGAGAAGAGGGGGAAAAAAACATTTTGAAAAATCAAAACAAAAACAGTGTATTTCTTTTCCCCATTAAAAAAACAATCTAGGTGCCCTAACACACCTTCACAGGGCAGGCACTGAGAATATGATACTGTTACATGTAACCGCCTACTTTACCACATTGTAACCCAATGTGTAATTGGAGACAGCAGCCATCTGTCACCAGACACCTGCAATTATACAATGCCTCCTGATCAGATGCTAAGGGACAGATGTGATTACCAAACAGACAATGCTGAATTCACAATTTAGACCACGGTGGATAAAAATCATGATTTTATAAAGATTACTTTTTGAAATCTTTTTTTTTTTTCCCTTTCCATGTTGCTAGTTCTTTACTTTCTCCCTGTCTTATGTGGGGAGCAGGAATGTTGTGCCCCTGTTTCTTTAGCAGAACTTCAGATTTTACACAGAGAGCTCCATACTGAAACGCTCATCTGCGCTGCAAGAGACAAGGCCAGAGTCTCATTAACACCCTTACTGCAAGATCGCCACAAACTCTCACGCAAGACTGATTAGTAAATAGTCCACACTGGGTTTGCAGTCTCTGCCATCTTCTCATGCTCTGAACTTCCCCAATCAGAAAAGCTGGAAGGCTTTGACCAGCCTGTGCTTGTCCATCAGGTGCTTACGCTCCTAAATCAGGGAGCTTTACCAAACTCGCACCCATAAGAGCCTAAATATGGACCTATAGAGCCTAATGTCATGTTATTTCTGCTCATTTTAGAATGCGAATATAAAGTCACAATAACTTGGGATATGTCTACACCAGATAAGTTACAGCTGCTAAGTTGACACAACACAGCAATCAGAAGGGGTTCACCCTGAAATACACCTAAGCTGACCAGTGCAGCTAATGCTAGGTCAACAGAAGAATTCCTCCATCAACCTAGCAACCGCCTCTCAGGGAGGTAGATTTGCTACAACAGGAGAACCCCCCCTAACACTGTGGTAGGCAGCTGTGCCGCGGGAGCCTTTCTGGTGCAGACATACCCTTAAAACCTCACGCTGCCAGAGCTGTGTTGCTCACAGGTGTGACAACGCTACGCCCCCCAGTGGCCCAGCTATACTGACAAAATCAAAATGCAGAGACAGCTGTGCTGATAGCAGAGAGCTCCCGTTGGCTTAGCTAGCCTCATTCAGGGAGGCAGCGTTCCTACATCAACAGAAAAACTCCTGTTGGTACGCACTGCATCAACCCCGACGCAAGTTCTGCAGTGCAGAAACGGCCACTGTCACTTTTCAATCTCAACACCGAAGCAATTTTGTTTTGACGTGACAAAGATTTTGAGCCACTCAGAGGTTTTTTTTTCAAAAAAAACAAACCCTAAAATTACAATTTTAGACCTGATCCTGAAATTATGGAGCACATGCTTAACTTGAAAGCACATGAGCAGTCCCAATGGAGTCGACGGAACCATTCCAGGGAGGAAAATCATGTGCCTCCTTACGCACTTGCAGGACCAGAGCCTTAAATTCTAATAAGACAACAGAGTCCTGTGGCACTTTTAAAGACTAACAGATTTATTAATCGCATGAGCTTTCGTGGGAGAAAATCCCACTTCGTCAGACGTTTTGAAGATAGGAAAGTTACAGAGTGGGAGGAAATTAAATGCAGGATTAATAAATCTGTTAGTCTTTAAAAGTGCCACAAGACTCTGTTGTCTTTCTACAATAGACTAACACGGCTACCCCTTTGGAATTTAAATTCTAATGTTTGGGTTTTTTTGTAAAATCCACACTTACCAGTGACAGCACAAAATATAGCATTCATAATTCAGGCCATAAATTTGAATGTAAAGTTCCAACCACAAACTTTCATATTAAATTTACAAAGCCTCAACTTGATTTAAGTCAAATGATTTAAAATACATGGAGAGATAATGTGATTTAAGACCAATGATCCATGATAAATCACCTTGATTTAAATCACTTCACCCTGATTTAGACATCTGTTTGGTCCCACTGTAGAATAGGGAAGGGCTGTATTCATAAGATCACAGAGCAAGCCTGAAATCTCTAGCTCTTATCTAGCATTTATCAGTCAATCTCAAAGCACTTTGCACAGGAGATCACCCCCCTTTCACTGATGGGGAAACTGAGGCACAGAGCATGGAAATGACTTGCCCAACATCACCCAGCAGACCAGTGGCAAAGCCAGGAACAGAACCCAGGTTTCCCAAATCCCCATCCACTTCCCTGTGCACTCCGCTACACTGCATCTCTGATACCTACCTGGATGATGCATCCCGCCAGGTGGGAAAGGATGTGGATGAGGAGGGTGCCCTCCACTGGGGCTGGCCCCGGAAGGGGGACCTGGAGCACCTGCACCTGGTGGCATGGGTGGAGGTGGCATGGCAGGAGGCATTCCTGGGGGCATAGCTCCAGGGGGCGGCACTGGCGGAGGAAACGATCCTGGGGGTGGCATGCCTGAAAAGGAAGAAGTCAGTGAGAAAAAGCTTTTATCACTTGGGTCAGCATCCACAAGCCACAGAGAGGGTTTAGAACAAAATGGTCTCTGGAGCAGCCATGTGTCCACTGACAAGTGTGGGCAAGTCCCAGCAGGCTCTACCTGCTGCTGGGGAGCCCACATTTCACCTGCTTTATTAGATCTTACTTTCCAGCGGCCACGTTAAGAGCCTGCCTCTGTGCCATATGAGGAGCACCAGCAGCGGCCTGATTGCCACAGTGATTTCAAACAGCAGGCAAAGGAAGTAACCTTCTACAGAACACTTCACTGGAGGGTCTCAGAATAACCCTGCGGCGCCTTCAGTGGGAGGTCGTACCCCCGCTTTACAGATAAAAAAGATGCAGCATGGACCAAGGTCAGGCAGCCAGTCAATCATAGAAAAGAACAGGAAAGAAGGTGGGGTGGGGGGTCCAGACTCCATTCCACACTCTGAGATCGCTACCTGCAGACCTCTTGGGTAGGGCTGAGTGTGGAACACGTGGCCAACTGCATTGTGGACCAATGGCCACCTTTACCCCAGAGCATGATAGGGAAAAGTGCAACCAGTCTGAAAGCGCCTTAAGGAATCAGGGCTCAGGATGGAGCAGCAGTCTGCAGACAGGCAGGTCAGTTTTGAATTGAGGCTTCAGCCATGATCCAGATCAGAGCACCCCCTAGTGAGTCACCCACACTACTCTCTGCAGCACAGCACCCCCATCAAGGCCTTGTGGCCAGGTCTGTCATAGAGGAAGGTTCCCTCCAGACTCTGGAAACTTGCAGCCAGTTTCCTGTAAGCCCAAAAGGCACTGCACAGATATGCTTACCTGGCGGGTTCACACCTGGCCCCATGGACGTGACAACAGGGGTCGGCACCGATGGAGGAGGAGGGGCGTCTGCAAACAGCTGATGGGGCCGGTCTGCCTGCGAGAGGGGGTTCTGGGCAGCCAGCAATCGCTCCGCAGCAGAGCCATGCCGCTCCCCTTTGGAATCCTTCTTGAAAGCATACGAGACGGTGATGGGCCTGTTGCACAGGTACTGTCCATTCATGGCCTCGATGGCGGCATCGGAGGCGTCAAAGCTGGCAAAGTTGATGAAGGCGTAACCCTTGGAGTTGCCTGTGTCAGGGTCCCGCATGATCTTGGGGGTCTGCAGGATGACCCCAAAGGCGCTGAAGGTGTCATACAGCAACTTCTCGTCGATCTCTGGGTCCAGGTTGCCGATGAAGATGTTGGCCCCCACGTCCAGGTTCTTGTTGTGGGCCGAGGCCTTGTTTACACGGATCGGCTTCCCATACAACTTGATCATGTTCATGATTTTGATGGCATAGTCGGCATCTTCCTCACTGAGGAATTCCACGAACCCATAACCTGCAACACATCCCCCCACAACAGAGCCCATTAAAATTGGATACAAGCCACAGTCTCTCCCTGCCCACTCCTCACCCCCTGGTTGATATCAGACCCCTTTGTCATTTCTCCACGGTTGATGCAAGAGTCTGCTCCTCTGTAGCTCTTCCTGAAATAATCTCTCTCCTCCTTGCTTATCTAGGAGAGGCTGGAATGACTGAGGAAGCCAACCATGCCCCTGCAGACAGAAGACCTCCCACTGCCTCACCAAGCATCTGGAACCACCTCATTCTACATCACCAACTTCTCCACTCCATCTCATTTTAGAATGTCTTCCTTCCTCAACCGCATTTCTTGATTTTGCTCACCCTATGCTTCTAAAGCCCGGTCTAGACACAAAGTTGGTTCAGTCCAAAGGTTCAATTATAAAACTGATTTATTTCAACTGGTGCAGGCAGTGTGTGGACATTCGTATCAAGTAAATCTGGCTTATCAATTTAGTTTGCACCTGTAATTCACAGCTGCAACCTAAACCAGATTTAAACAGCTATGAGTGTCCAAAGAGGAACTTGTACCTGTTTAGCTAAGGACTGGACTACACTTCAGAAGTGCTACGTTGGTTAGCATTACATGGCATACCTGTGTCAGCAAACACCTGAGTGTAAATGCAGTTATACCAGAAGGAAAATTATTTTCCCAGTACAACTTATTCAATTCAGGGAACCAGTATAAGATATAGAACTCTTTTATTGGTACACACTTTCTCCCCAGTGGGGTGGTGGAGAGTTTGTCAGTTTAGCTGCCCCCAACCCCTTTCTAGGGTCCACGTCCCTCTTAAAAATCAATTTTAATGTAAAAAGTGCATCTGATGCATAGACAAGCTTTTACACTTTAAAGTAACAAAACTGGAGTGAGACAACATACATAATGAGACATGATATGAATTTCATCCTAGAACAAGTGACTACAAAATGCACAAAGTAAACAAACACAGAAGAATTACTTTAGCTTATAAGCACTTTGTGGAAGAGACTGTCTTGTGTATTTCTACAGCACCTGGCACCATGGGGTTCCGGTCCATAACCAGAACTCTCACATACCCCCCGCAATGTAGATAATATGTAATTGTCTCAGTTCTGTCTGAACATGACTGTTGCTACAAGTGGCATGTAAAATGACTAGATATGGGATTTTTAACTCTTTCCATACTGGCAGATGGCATACATCTGCCTGGACAAATCCCCTTTGGATACATTACTTTGCAGACATGTCTCTGACGGGAATGGTCAGTATCTCACCTTGATGTTGACCTGTGACTCGATCTTTGGGCATGTGGGTATTGACAACTGGTCCTGCCTGCAGAAAGAGCTCCCATAACAGTGGCTCGCTGACCTTCTCGTCCAGGCCACCAACATAAACCGTGGCATCTTGAGAAGGGAGGAAAAGGAGATCATCATCGGTTATGTGGATTTGGAGAGCAACCTCTACAACATTTCAGATGAGTTAAGAACTGTACCAGAGATCTCAACTCTGGATCCCTAAGGACTCAAGCTCATGTCCATTTAGTGAAAACCAAAACTTGCATTGACTTTCAACAGTGCAAAAACTAGACCCTTAATGCAACAAACTCCACTGGAGTAAGTACATTTACATCCAATAAGCAAATATTAAAGGATAAGAACATCATTTAATATGCAGACATGCTCCAAAGAGGTGGTGATGTTAATCCATAGCTCTTCTCCAACGCTTTCCTTAAGTAGCTCTCAAAGCGCTTTACAAAGAAGGTCAATAGCATTATCTCCATTATACAGATGGGGAAAATGAGGCACAGAGAAAAAAAGCCTGAGGTCACCTAGCAGAGCCAAGAATAGAACCCATGGGTCCCAAGGGCCAGTTGAGTGCTCTAGCCACTAGGCCACACTACCTCCCCTTATACTGCAAGGAAGTGGCTCTCCTTAAAGCATGTTTGTACCATGTCACCCTCAAACCATATCTGATAATGTTGCTGACAACTGTCTCCCCTCACTGCCAAGGCAACAAAAGTCGATACTTCAGATCAAACTGAAAAGCCTTCACAAGGTAAAGAAGCCCTTGGCTGATCACTGTGGTAAGAACTAAGAAGCCCAAGCTCTGAAGCACAAGCTTTAGTTATCTCACTGTTTTGAACAAGGGACTCTGTTATTGGGTGGCCTTTGCAACCAGGTCTGTCACCTCCCATACCAGTGCGGCTCCTGGCACCAGGGGCCCTTTGTGCTACCCCAGGGCTTTCCAAGTTAACCCTAACAACCGCCTGAAGCGGATCACTGCTCTGGCACCCATTTTACAGACAGAGGAAACTGAGGCAGAGAAAGGGGGCGGGGGGAATTATCTGCTCCGAGTTGCAAAGTGAGCTAGGAATAGGGCCCAGGAGAGCTGAGCACCAGCCCTGCGCCTCGACCACAATAGGCCCCCCTTCAATGGATCCCACGGCTTTTATGGGGACGGTCGAGCCCCCCAAGCTCGGCGTGGGGCCCAGTCCCAGCTCGGCCCCCCCAGCTGCGACCCGGGACCCACCGCCATTTACCCTGGTTTCTCTCGGAGATGGGCCCGGCCGCCATGATCTCGAACGCTCCCCCAGGCCGGCCTCCGAGTCCCCGCCCCGGGACTTCCGCCCTCGCGAACCCCCACTTCCGGCCGCCGCCGCTAAAACGGGGCGGTGAAGGCAGCGGCCATCTTGGGTGAGGCCGGAAGTGGCCGTTCCCGGAGGGCGCCGTCCATGCTGGCTCAGGGCGGAAGTTGACCTGGGCGCAGCCGTGGCCATGTTGGCTTTGGGCGGAAGTGGCTATGGGGCGCTGTTCTCCCTCAGTCCTCCACGTGCGTTTCATCCCACCAGCTCCTGGCTCCGGATGCAGAGCGTGCGCCCCCCTGGCCCCGGAGGCAGAGCTCGGTCCCTTGTAGTGGTATAAGCGCCCATTAAGGCGTTCCCAGCCCCCCAGCACCCATTGCTGGGGACGCCCCTCCCCCTACGACACCCCTCTTGCTGGGCAGGGGGCACCACGGCTGCTTGATGGGGATCCATGGTCCGCTGGCTAGAAGCCCCGCCGAGTGGGACCCCAGAGACACCCACCCTGACCCTCGTGAACAGGGCCAGCGGGGCAGACTCAGCTAGTGCAGGGTGCTTTCTTGGCCAGCTGAGCCGAAGGGGGCTCCTTGTTGCCCTTTCTGCACCTTCTTGCTGGAGAGGGCCTTAGGGCCCTCCTGGGCCTATGAGAGGAAGGAGCTTACTGTGCTTTGGGACATGTGAACAAGGATACTGCCTCCGAGTGTGAGTTATAGGACGGTTGCTATCGCTGTTTCCATTTCACAGAGAGAAACTGAGGCCCACAGCAATGAAGTACCTTGCACAAGGTCAGGGGTGGAGCTAGGAATAGGCCCCAGCTCTGCGACCTCCCAGACTGGTGTCTTAGTGCTTGGATTGCACTGCTTCCCAGTTTCTGTGGTTCCTGATTTTATATCCAAGTGAGAGAGAGCCCTAAACAAGGACTCAAGAAATCCAGCTTCTATTCATGGCTCGGCCCGGTGACCTTAGGCAAGTCACTTCCCCACTGTGCCTTGTTTCTGCGTCTTTGAAATGAGGATATTTGTACTCACCATCTTTGAGATCTACTGCCACGAAGCACCACCTGAGCGCTAGATATTATATTTTTAATTGGCAGAAGACTCTCAACTCCCAGGTTCACTGATTTTAAAAGCACAAGGTCCCATTAGGATAATCTAGTCTGGCCTCCTGCAGAAGACAGGCCCCAGGAAGTCACCCCATGGTTCCAGTTTTTAATCCCACACTTGTTAGTTTAACTAGAGCATACCCTTTAACTCACAGCCAGACACTCTGCATTTAAAAATACTGCACTTTAATGAGTTCTTAAATAGAAATGTCGCTACAAAAATATACAGAATAGAAAAAAATGCCCTTATTTGAATTTGTACTTAATTCATGCCTCATATCACAGGAATTGTGTGATCCGCACGGTATTACCCTAATGTTCTGGCCTCCAAAATACTTCTGTGTTTATGTGCTATTAGCTCTAAGTTTTAAAACAAAACAAACCCCAAAAGGTTAGGAAAGAGTAGCCAGCAGGAAAAGGAATCACTAAGGAGTCTCCAAAGAAGAATCCAGGCCCTCACTCTCTTGAAACCTTGCACATAAAAAGAAGTTGGAAGTACTTGGTTCATAGTCCTCAGCTGATAGTCACAGCTCTTTCCCAGGCCCTGAAAACCATAAGTTTCTAGGACTCTTACACCAATACCTCCAAACTTTGGCAGACAATTGTAGGCTAAGATCACAGCTGGACCCTCTGCTAACACATGGGTGTGTCTATACTGCAAGATGAGATGTGATTACTGCATGGTAGATCTACACGAACTAGCAGGGCTAAACATTGCCAGGTAGGTGGGGTGGCTAGCAATGCACGTATTTACCCACGGTCCCTTGTGCCATCACATCTACCCGGCTGTGGTACACCTATCCTCGCCACTACCTTAGATTGCAGGGTTGTCCTACCCTATGACTGTTCTAATCCCCTCTGGAACTTGAGGGTTTTCCTGTCCCTCTGTGTGTGGGTATGAGAGAGAAACACACACACACATAAAAATGTATCCTCCCATTTCATCTAGAACACTTTAGCTTCAACAATGACCCATTTCCTGTGGGCTACTAATGTTATAACCAGAGCTCTGTTTCAATATAAAATATTAAAAAATTAAACAAAAAATATGCATCCAGAACTCTGTCACCTTGAGAGATTATAGAACGAATGTCAGTAAAAATCTTCTTAGTTATTCTTCATTAGACACATATAAAAAGTAGGCACTCAAATCTCAGGGTGGAAAAGAACACTATACAGGAACTGTGCAAACACCAATATCCATATACACGGATAGTAAGCAGCATGATGCCCCCTGGGCACAGCAGACATGCCTCTGTAGGTACTTGAAAGATGCAGCGAATCTGCCATCAAAGGACATCCTCCTACCCCCTTATAAGGGCCTGAATCCAATGTCCTTGGGAGCCCAAGGAAAGACTCCTGTCGATTTTAATGCCCAAGCATGGCTGGTGAAATTGACTAATTGGATGTGACCTCTTCTTACTTCCACACTCCCTCAGAAAGTCTCATTCTAAGATGGCTGGCTGGCTGGCTGGCTATAGGGTGGAGGGAGTTGTGGATGATGGGGTTGTGATTCATGCCTCTTGAAAGCTGGAGTTCAGATTGCAAGTATGGTTCCCTGAAACGCACGGCCTACAATACAAGGGATTCAGTTTTCGATCCAGGTTTAACAGAGAAGCAAGCTTTTGCTTCCTGCCACGCTCATGAGACGTGCCAATGGGCTAACCCAGAAACTGAAGATCTCTGTATATCAGCTGGCAGGTACAGCCCAGGCAAACTGCCCCCCATCTTCAAAACACATATTCGGTGCTGCAGCCCTTTGTGTAGGGAGCACTGGGAAATGTGAGAAGGGAATTCAGTCTCTAGGCCCATTCACACTTCACTGTGTGTATCAAGATGGAAATGGGGGTTGCTGAGCAAAAAAGATGATGGAAGTTGGGGGGACACAACTGCCCGTTTACTGGGAACTTGGCTGCGACCCACCATCTCTTCCCCGAAGATGAGCAAAGACACTGTGTTGTAACAGGTTCCAGGAATGACCTGAGCTAGGTCTGCTGTGGTGGCAACTATGAAAGGCTCCCACCCCTGCATGTCCTCTAAGCTTGGCTGGAAATATGTTATAGGAGCAACCACTGAGCAGATCGACCCAAAAAGCTGAGAGTGGAATTGCTGTTGTTCAAGTGAAACGGAGAACAGGGGGCCCCGGGACCATACTTGGGAAACACGGCTGCAGAGGCATGGCTGGGTATAGTGCTCAGCGAAGGATCAGTCAATAGGATCCCAAAGCTTTGGCTCCTGACACTCCACCCACTGGGGACTCTCCCGTGGAGACCTGAACGGTGAGATTACAGGCTCATCTACACAGGCGTTTATGCCGCAAAACTTGTGTTGCTCAGCAGGGTGTTCTCTTCACACCCCTGAGTGACACAAGTTTTGATGGCATACGTGTCAGCATAGACAAGCCCTTAGAAAGCAAAAATCCGGAGGCAGCACAGAAAGTATCTGTCACTGAAACTGCACACACTCGCTGCATCACAGACCCACCCGTGGCGCATTGCTAGTGCCACAGTTCAAAGTGCATGCAACTCAACGGCTCCGCATTGCAACTGAGGGAGCCGCCCAATCCAGTCCCTTTGGGACAGAGGCCGGGTGTGCACGACACACTTCCTTCAGCATCACTTTGCGGCTCAGGGCTGTGGCTTTTTCACACACCTAAGCAATGTAGTTCTACCAACCTGAACCCGCCATGTGGAGCAGCTCTCCCACTGACATAGCTACCCTGTCTTGCAGAGTTATTAAGCCGAGCGTCTTCACCAGCAGCACTGCGGTGGCACCAGAGTAGACAGGCCCACAGATAGGAACTCGTGGGGGAATGCAACAGCATCTCCCAGTGACCTACCGGCAATGAGGTTCTCCTGCTCCCCTTTTTCCCACCCTTCCCCAGAAAAAGAGTCAGTTCTTTTCCCCACCCCATCCCTTTAAAGCCTCACTATAAAGGGTGGCTTGAGAAAGCCAATCTGGGTGTTATAGCTTCGCAGAGCTGTCATTCAGCAATGAGTGCCGGACGGACAGCACGAGAGACCAGAGGCTGGCAATAATGCAGAGGATGGGTACAGCCTGGGCAGCAGCTGGATAAACCTCTCCTACCCCCTCCCCATGTGCCACCCCTCTGACTTGGCAGGATCCATTTGAGGGGAGAAGAGAGGAGGCCTAGACTCTGTGGCTGCTGCTGTGAAGGGGTTATCAAAGCCATTTGGTTCAGCCTGCCGCAGCATCAATATTCAGTGGGAGGAGCGGGACTGATCCAAGACAACCAGACTGGGTGCCATCAGCTGAGTCGTCACCCGGGAGTGCATGGGGGTGGAGGGTGGTAAAGGGGCATGAAAGATCAGGAACCAGAGAGAGATGTGACCAGGAGCACAGAGGAGGCTGGAGTGCCTGCTCTGAACCCTGCAGTAACAGAATCCTACACGGTAGGTTTTCCACAAGCAATGCCAGAGAACACTTGGAGTCATTCAGTTCCCATCCAGATCCCACCGTCCATACCCCAGCCAAACTCTGGGCAATGAGGGGGTTTAACCAGAGTGACCCCTTGGGCAGGGGCTCTGGGCAGGCCCAGTGTTGAGGAGGTAGTGCTTGCTTCTTGGGGAGGAGCCACGGTTCTCCAGGCACCCGCCACCCTGAGCTGCGTGATGGGAGCAAGCCATTTAGACGCCTAGGTTCCTTCCCTGCAGCCACAGAAGGACAGGCAGCTCCCACTGTCTGGAGGAACAGCAGGGTCCAAATTGCAGTGAAGCCATTTGCACAAATCCAGGCCTCCCTTCAGCTGCTGGCCCATCAGAAAGATCGGTTCTGCCTGGGGCCCTCTCCACCTGCAGGATCACAGCAGGGACGCGAAGCTGTCCAGTTCTCAGGGCGTTTCGCCTTCAGCGGGATGGTGAGAGGGGGCTCCGCTTGCCCTCCGGCGCCCCTGGCTGGGGCTCTCTGCTGCCATGGCGAGTCACCCTGGGGGATCCCATGGCCTGCCCGTCACCCAGGCGCTCTCGAAGCAGGTCCAGCTCGTTGGCCAGCTCAGCGAGTGTGGGGGCGAAGAGGCCACGCTGATGGGGAGAGTTAGATACAGCCAGGTCAGTCCAGTGCTAGGGAAGAGCTGGCTGAGTCCATGCCGGGGGGGGGGGGGGCGTTAGCAGACGGGCAACATCTGGGTACAAGATGCTTGCCTGAGAGCTGGTGAGCGAGACACTCAGAGCACCTGCTTGACTCAGAAATACTGCAAGGGATGGTGGGGGGGACATGACTGGCTCCCCCCACAACTCTGCCAAAGGGTCTGTGCCCTCATCTGCGTCAGCCTCGGCTGCAACATCCATGGTCTAACCCAGCTCTGCTCAAGCCCCTTGGTCCTGCGCTCTAGCAGTCTGGGTCTGGGTACATCATGCAGGTCCACCAGCGTCCCTCTATCCTGACCTGCAGCGCACCCTGCTTTCCTTCTCCTGAGGTCCCCTGATACACTCAGCTTAGCCAATGCCCCTCAGGCCCTGAGCCTTTCCCCTACAGAGTTTAAAAAAATAAAGAAGATTTTTTACGCAAGTCACAAAAGCAGCCAAGCCTGCCACGCACCCCCTGGCTAGCTGCCAGGGATCTCGAGACCTCCAGCTCAAGATGGCCTGAGGTCATTAACAAGATCTGCACCGTGCCCAGGGCCAGACCAGAGCCACGTTCCTCTCCCTCCCAGAGAGCTCGGCTCCCTTCCTCCACGGTCCGGGAAAGGCAGTGATTCCCTGATTTAATGAGGCAAACCATGCTGGAGGAAGGAGTACGGCTGCAGTTAGCTAATGGCCCGCACGTGACACAGTCTCTAGAGGCTCAGCCGGGAAAGTCTGTTTCTAATCACAGTCTTTTTAAGGAAACCCTAAGTGACAGGGCAGCATCGAGGGATTATTTATGAGTCCCTCTTTCCAGGCGTTTCCGAGCCGGGGCTCCCTTGAAGAAGAATAGGAATAGAGAGGTTTGTGTAGCAACCCACGCTTGGGTCAGCTGCAGGGACTGAACCCAGCCTCTCTGCATCTGAAGGCATAAGCCTTTACCTCTGGGCCCAGCTCTGTTCTGCAGGGACTCTCTGTCTCTATTAGGTTTATACAGCTCCTCGCACGACTGGGTTCTGCTCTCTCGGCATTATTGTACCCAATGCTAATACGGAACTCAAGACTCCCAGGCTCTATTACACAGCACCATCTCCATTTTAGCCTTCTGTACAAGGAGATATTGATACTGGATTTCCTAGAGGAGATTACAGACCATCTCCATTACTGTCCTAACCCCATCCCAGGACCCAGATTTGACAGAGGAATAATTTGCCACTTATCTACAGGTTTTATCAGGCACCATGGCATCTGACTCAACAGAAGACTAAAGGATTTACCCGCACAACCACCTGGGGAGCAGGACTGGATTATCACCCTTTCACAGGGGAGAAACTGAGGCGCAGAGAAACCAGAGGACTTACCCAGAATCACCTAGGGAATCAATGGAGAGGGCTGAAACAGAACCCTGACTTTCCGAGTCCCAGCCCAGCTTGCTATCCACTAGGCCATACTGCTCCATATCACAGCAGGGCACAAGGCATCTGGTAGAACAGGGAAGGGACCCCAAGGCTCCCAGTTTAGAGCTTAATGCCCACAGCGCTGGTGTTACCTGAACTTCAGAGCTCCCGCGCAGGTAACACCGTCTCCACAGCCGGATCAGGGGGCCCAGGGAGACTGGACATAACAGCCCATCAGGCTGCAGGAGGCAGCTGCTGGGTTTGCTCCTCAGGGACCATTCCTGTTCGCTGAGACTCTCCGAGGACGGAGCCTGCCGCCAGCCCTTTTTGGAAAGCGAGCCGTTCTTCCAGGGGAAGAGGTGCGTCTGCAGCAAGAGGGCTCCCTTGGCAAACAGATACATGGCCCCATTCCTGGCCAAGGTGGCTTCCGGCTGGAGAATGAGAGGGGTGGGGAAAAGACCCAGGAGAGTAAACCCCAAAAGCAAGATGGGGGATGTGGCGGGGTCCTTTGGCCACAGCAGGATTCTTTGCTGGACCTGCCTATGAGGAGAGGGCTTGGGTGGAGGGCTGGGCTTCAGGACTCCTGGCTTCTATCCCCAGCTCCACCGGTGCCCCAGAAAAAGTAAACCGAGGCTCCGAAAGATCTCATAGGCTCATGAAAACCCAGCTGCCCCAACTCCTACTGCCCCCATGGTGTGACCACTAGGCAACACTCCCAGCTCACAGTCACCGTCCACCCGCTCTTTGGGGCCTGGCATGCTCACCTTGTCTTCCCCTGGTGGGGCGCAGTTGCCATTCAGAATGGCGTTGCCGGTGTTGCTGCCCCTGGTATAGGCGGGATTTCTGAACTGTGCCCTCTCAGGTGCCGTGTAGCGCAGCGCCCAGTCCCAAATGGTGGGCAGGTAGGGGACCCTGCCCTCTTTTGCCAGGCAGCTGCCCTTCTGCAGGATCTCCAGGGGAGGGGGCTCCCGCCAGCCGTTGACAGACGCGTAGATCTGGTTGGAGGCACGGTGCTGCGGGGAGGACATAGAATGTGAGAAGTGGGGGGTGAGGGGAAGTCTCTGCAAGGAATAGCAAATGCACATCCGTGTCCCTGTCCCCCTCCCCCCAGAAAGGATGCACCTTGAACCCTGCTGAAACTGGGCCAGAAGTGGGCCCTTTAAGGGGAACAATGCACATAAGGATCTCAAAGTGCTTCACAGCAATGGGAGAGCATCACACGCCATGTCATTTTTAATGGGTAGGGAAACTGAGGCACAGAGAAAAGGGTTGACTCACCTAAGGTCCGTCAATCTGAACAGGAAAAAAAAAGAAAGAACGAACGAACCCAGGAGTCTTGTCTGATAGCCTCCTGCTCTAACCACTAGACTCTACTCCCTCCCCAAGCTGGGACTAGAGCTCAGGAGTCCTGACCCCCCAGCTGCCTGTTCTAGATCAGGCTTAATTCTCAGAGCTGGGAACGAAATCCAGGATTCCTCATGCCCAAGCCTCGTATTGCCCACTGCACCAGATTTCCTCCTTCTCTGCCCGTGGTAGGGCAGTGCTTGGAGCAGCGATCGCAGCACAGCCGAGAGTTTCACTGTAGCAGTGGCTGCTCCATGCTGGACCCACCTGATTCCTCCGATCTCTCTCCCACTGGCAGTTAAACAGGAAGGTGCTGAAAAAGGGTATGTAGCTGCTGTCATGGAGGGCCACCAGGTATGCCTCTGTGTACTCAAAGGATGTTGGGAACTGCTGGAGGAGCTGCCACACACAGTCCAGGAAAAGCAGAAACACAGGAGACTGTAAAAGAAAGTGGGGGGGAGTACTTTTTGGGAAACAGCAAAATGCAGCCACCTCTGGGGCAGGACGGAGCAGTTTCTGAAACAACCTGAAGCAACAGTGCACAGCAATCTCTGTCCCACCACTGAGAAGCAGTGCCTCTGGGGTAGGAAGTGGCAGCTGCTGAGTTGCCACGCAGTAACGGTGCAGGGATTCACCCAGAAAGGAAAGCTTGTCAAACTGCTGGGCGTAGTCAGAAGGTAGCACTTAGTGTCCTAAATGGAATTTCACTAACACATTCAGATTCACAGATTCTGAGGCCAGAGGGGTCATGGGATCATCTAGTCCGACCCCCTCTATAACACAGGCCATAGAGCTTCCCCAAAAGAATTCCTAGAGAGATCTTATAGAAAAAAATCCAGTCGATTTCAAAATTGCCAGTGACCTTGGTAAGTTGTTTTGGGGGTTAATTATTCTCCCGGTGAAAAATCTGCACCTTTTTTTCCAGTCTGAATTTGTCTAGCTTCAGCTTCCAGCCATTGGACAGTGTTAGACCTTTCTCTGTTAGCTGAAGACCCCATGTGCATACCTAGACTGTGCTCAACTACTCGCCCCCTAACCATCTCTTTGTTAAACAAAATTAATTAAGCTCACTGTAAATTAGGTTTTCTAATCCTCTAATCATCCTCCTGGCTTTTCTCTGACCTTTCTCCAATTTATCTACATCCTTCTTGAATGGTGGGCACCAGAACGGGACACGGGATTCCAGCAGCGGTCACACCAGCGCTAAATACAGAGGTGGAATAACCTCTGCTCTTGCTTGAGACGCCCGTTTCCATGTCCCAGGATTGCATTAGCCATCTGGCCACAGTCCTGCACTAGGAGCTTGTGTTCAGCTGAGTACCCACCATAGCCCCCAAATCTTTTTTAGTCACTGTTTCCCAAGACAGAGTCCCCTGTCCTGTGAGTCAGGCCTAGAAGAGGGGGCCCACCCCTTGGATTTATTCCTTATTTTGAGACCAGGACGCGGGGAGCTACTGATCTGAGCCCAGGGCCCGAGTAGGTTCTGCCACTGACTCCCTGTGTGAGCAATGCCACACCCGTGCCTTAGTTTCCCTCCTCTTGCACAAAGTGTCATGGGATCTCTAATAACCAGGCCTTCAGTTTCCATTCCCTCTGTGACACAGTATCTCCTCTTCAGAGGGAAGAGTAGCACCTACTGAATGAATACGGCCAACTTGGGGTTTCCCTGGGAGCTCTCTCCCATCCTGTTAGATCCACAGAGACTGCCTACACCCCCAAGCTGGCCTGCCTGTGTGAGACACAGGGAGCTGAGTCATGCGTGAGCACCCCAAGATGGGAACATACCCTTGCAGTCACCTCTCGCTCATGACCCCTTGTGGCAACACTGTTAAAAATACCCAGAAAGCAGAAGCAATTGACCAGGGCAAATTAAACAACCTGTCTTGGGGATCCAAGCTCAGGACCTGCCATCACACGGTAGCAAACAATCTGTGGTCCTTATCGGGCCCCCATCTCCATAGTATCTGGGCACCTCCCCATCGCCAATGCATTTATCCTCCCAGCTCCTGTTGGCCGGATGGGAATTGAGGTAGAGAGAATAAGTGACTTATCCAAGATCACACAGGGAGCTGGCAGCAGAACAAGGAACTGGACCCAGGCCGTCAGAGCATCCAGACACCAGGCTGTCCTTCCACCCTAACTCTTCTCTCCTGTCCCCTTGGCAGGCCAGAGAATGTCGCCCTGTGATTCCTCCCCAGAGTCCGTCACCTGAGCATGTCTTTCAGCCAGATGCCAACCCTCCAAACAGTTGCTTCCACGGCAAATAGCCTGCCCCCACCATCTGCAATCCAGTGTCAGCTGGCACCCATGTCATTCACAGACTGCCCAGCAGAGGTCCAGCAAATCTTCCCAGCAAATCTCCCGCCGGACAGACGGATTTGGCTTCCTTGATTCTGACTACAGAGCTACCCCCCATCCCCATCCAGCCATCCCCACACCTTCCCCGCTGCTGCCACCCCACAACCAATTGCTCCCACCCCACTTCTCCTGCCACCCAGGCCCCAGATCCCAGCCTCACCATATCAGCTTCCGACACAAATGGAGTGAAGTTCCCCTGGCTTTGTGCCCTGGCCCAGAGCAGGGCAGGCACTGGAGATGCTTGGATCAGAGCTGCTATCCCACCAGACCCAAGGGGAGAAGGGAAAGCGACTGTCAGTTCAGGGAACCCTCTCGGTTCTGCGTGACTGCACTCGGAGCCAGCAGGCAGAGCGCTGGGAGACATTTGGTGCAGGTGGGCCAGACTGGTAAAAGTCCCACCACTCTCGAGTGCCCCCCGCTGGACGACGCAGCAAGGCATCAAGCCAGAGTCACCCATGCTCTGAAACTCACCTCCTCACGGTCGTTGTCCCGGAGGAGATTGAGGCGCTGGAGGAAGGGGTGCCCTGCCACCACCCACTCCTTCTGTAACAGGCTCTGGAAGCCAGCCTGGGTCCTGGTGTGAGGATCCGACAGGATCTGGACAAGGGAGGCCAGCAAGCAGTTTAGATCCCGGTCGTCTGACTCTGTGCGGGGGGAAGAGTACAGACAGTGAGGGACCTCAGGTAGGGCCAAGAGGAACTCTTAGGCCCTCGCCATCCACAAGGCTCTCTGCTGCAACTGCTAATGCAGAGGCCAGTCAGTAGTAGCTCCTGTGATATCCCACCAGGATCTGGACTGGGACCCATCCAATGGCCCTCCCCCACTTCCCGACTCCAAGAGCCAGTCAGCCCGCTTGCTGCCCAGGAGGTAGCCTGTGACGCAGGCAGCCTTTAGTGCCAATGGGTACATAGGGATCCCCTGGGTCAAATACATGTGCAATAGTTCACCAAAGGGTGACGGGAGGTCTTTGCAAAGATCCCGCCGGTCTAATCACTAGAACTGGATGATGGATAACATCTGAGCAGTTTCGTAGCTGCAAATTATGTTCTTAAGATCTAGAATCTAAGGCAGGCCACCCGGAGGGTGACAGACCTCAGAAATGTTTCTTTCAAGCAGGAGGTAGCAGCGGCTAGTGTGTAGGCTTCACGCTGTTGGCCTGTTTGCATACTGTGTCAGTGGGGAAATAAAAGTGTGAATCTGACAGGAAAGGAAATCTACAAAAGGAAACAAAACAGCAAAGGGTGGGAGAGCGTCCTGCTTCTGAACAAAGACAAAGGGTGGGACTGGCACCTTTTGAGCGGGTAAAGAAATGCACCCTGTCCTTCACCCGGAGGCAAGCAGACAGTGTGCTCATCTCATGAAATTTGGTGGAGAAACCATGCAGGGATTTTGGATGACCATTGCCCTAGGAGATGAGAGAGTACCTTGTGAATTCAGCCGAGCTTGAGAACACATGTTGTGGTTTTATTTTGTGGGTTTCCAACCCTTCCACTTGCATCTCCGGGCTTTGCTGCGTAACCCGTGTTTGGTTTCACTGTAAGCAGATCTGAGCGCTGCCTATTAAGTGGAACGGTGGTCTAAGCTGGAACTGGGGTGCCCGGGTGGCTTCTTTGGGAGCAGCAAGTCAGGGAAGGCTGCCAGTGTCCAGTGGACCAAGGGCTGGACCCTCCACAGAGATGCTTGGTGAGCCCATCGCTCGAGCGACAGCAGGCCTGCACGACCTAGAGACCCTGGAATTAGCTGTGCTGTCTCACGCCTGGCTTGAAGTGGTTTCCATCATATTGAGGGTTTACAGTTTGGTTCAGTGGCTCCCAGCATCCCATTAGACACATTGTTCCAGCCCCCTGGGCTCGCATTGCCATGGCTAGTGGGGCCAGGAAGCCAACCCCCAGCAGGCACAGATAAGCCTTTCTCATGCTAAGGACAGAGGAAGTGAGGCGCCTAGCAGCTCTGGGTACCTCCAAGAAGCGTCACGGACCCAGGAAGGGAACAAAGCCAGCCTGACACAGCTGCTTGTTCCTCCCCCCACACCCAGCCCAGACTCAGGGCAGCCGGCCTGTGCTCAGGTCAGAGGAGGGACCGACCCACTTTACCTTGCAGGACGACAGAGCAGGTTTTCTCCTCCAGCAGGGTGGCCACCTCACTAGCTTTCCTCAGGCAAGCCCTGCAAGGAAAGTGGGGGGCAGGGGTCATTACTCACGATGAAACCCTGCAGCCAACGGGAAGCAAGGAAGCAGCAGACTGCACTGCCTGTCAATTCCCCCCTCCCTCCCAAGCACCCTCTTAAATTCATCCAGCCAGATATGCCCCCAGATTGTTCCACTGTTGGGACACGTGGCACCACCCGCCCTTCTAGTACCTGATGTTCTGCAATGCTCATGTGCCTGGATTTAAGTCACCAGCATATAGGAGGCGGCTCTCACCTGACATGGTCCAACCAGCGCGTCCCCTCCAAGGCAGAGAGCCACTTCTCATCCGCCACAGCCACGGAGGAGTCTGAAAGGAAATCACACCAAGGAACCACAATTACTGCATTGGCTGTGGAGATGTTTGTCTGGTCTCCATCAGTGTTACAGGATTTTAATCCTCACACAGTCTCCCCTCTCCCTTCCCCAGGAAGGACCAAAAGTTCCCCCATCTGATCGGGGATAATCAGAGGCACAGATGAGGTCAAGTGACATGACCCAGGTCAGACAGGGAGTCTGTGGCAGAGATGGAAACAGAACCTAGATCTTCTGAGTCCTAGTCCAGGATATTGCTCTTACTGGGTTGGGTCACAAATTGTCCCATGGAGAGGATGAGGAAGAAGAGATGGAAGGAAGAGACCCTTCAGTCCTATCTGCCTCTCAGCCTGTGCCCAACTCTGGCCCTAGCCAGGCCTGTTTTATGGAACCATGGCTTCCTTGGGTCAAAGAGCCAGCTGATTCTGGAGAGAGAGAGGTGGCCTTGGAGATAAGGCATCGGCCTATATCAGCTCTTGGTGCTGATACAGACTCCCTGAGGTACGTAATTTCCCATGCCCCAGTCTCCCCCTGCAAAGCTGGGGGTTGTGAGAATAAAACCCATAGCACCGAGACACTAGGATGATGGTGGAGCTAGACAGGCACCAAGAGTAATGGAGAAGGAACGGGAAACCCAGCCCAGGTGCATTGGGCACAAACAAGTAACAGTGAACCCTTGATTCTCAAGTGGGATTCAATCCAGCATCACCCAGGTTCTTTCCACTGAAGAGCTGGTGAGTTCCTCTCTGGGAGTTCCCAGGCACAAGCTCAGGCGAGCGACTCCTTCGGAAAAGGGATCTCAGCTCTGGGGCTGAGGCCGAGCCTCACCTGGAAGGCAGAGGGTCCAAAGCTTGAGGTAAGAGAGCTGGATGTCTGCAGGGCCGGGCAGATCGGCAGCTGTCTCCACCACCACGCACTGTGTGTGGCCGGCGAGCATCAGTGCTTCCACACACCTGTGAACAGACACAGCCAAGGCGGAAATGATGCTTCGGTCTGAATTATAGGGCGATGCACCAGCTACAGCATCCCCTACTGCGTCATCCCACTCCCTGCAGCGCAGCGCCCCCTGCACCCACTGCCAGGGGAGAGTGCCCCCTACTGACCTCATCCCCACCTCCCTACAGCAGCTAGGATTTCCTTGGGAGCCTCCCACCCCGGCCTCGCCCTATTTAGCTGCCAGGCTGGGGCAGTGCCTCCACCTTCCCTCAGCCTGTACCTCACATCTTCCTTCTCGGGGTCTGAGTCAACGTGAAAGCCGGCGGCTCTCAGCAAGTTGCTGCCGCCTGGGTGATGCCAGCACAGCCTCTGGGGAGACAAAGAGGAAGGAAGTGAAATTCCACTGGCTGCAGGCTTCCACAGATGCACCTGGGGCCCTGAACCCCGGGACCCTATCACTCACCTTCCTCATCTCCCCCTGGCGCCAGCGCCCTGTCTCCCTCTAACTAGTACTACAATATGGCCCCACAAAGCAAGCTGGTTGGAGACCCACCCTCTCCCGCTCACCCTCCTCAGCCTCTGCCTTCCCTCCTCAGCTGGTCCAGCGGTGATGAGGTCACCCATTTAAAATGGGCTGGCTTTATAGGGGGTACTGGCGATGGGGAGCACAGCCTGGTGTGTGTGGAGAAAGGAAGGGGGCCTGCCACCTTATTCCACGCTGCTGGCCCAATGCGCCCCTGCCTTGGTCAGAACCCACCTTCCCATGGCACCCTCTGCTGGTTCCCCCACCTCCCAAGAACATGGTGAAGGAGGGAAGGTCATTAGGACCCACTCCTCAGGCAGGAGATGCTCACCGGGATGCGCCTTGCATTGAAGTGGGCAAAGGCCCTCTTGAGCTCGTTGTCCAGGAGCCTGCTGGGGACCCAGAGATACTTGGGGAGGCTGCGGGAGGAAGCAAATCTTGTTCAGAGTAGGCCCCCACCCAGGCAAGACACCCACCTGCAAACAAACCTCTCTTCCAAAGCAGGCTGTAGGAGCCCAGAGCCCTCTCCTGCTGCATATCACCCCCCATGCTCCATCACTTGCCTCTTTCCCACCACTCCCTCCTTTGCCTGGACACTCTTAGACCTTTACAGGAATCACCTTCCACTGCCCAGCCTGGTCTAATAATCAGACAGGGCTGGCTGGCCCCAGGCCCAGAGAGGTGGCGTTTTCATCAGAAAGTGGCAATTTGAAACTTGGAGCTTTCTGTGCCAAAGGGGGTGGGTTAGAGGACTCATGTTTTTTTCAGCAAAATCATCCCAGAAAATTTTCCAAAGTTGTTGAAATGGGAATTCTTCATCTTGAAAGTGTCAAAACGAACCATTTTCCAGGGCAAAAGCTCTTTTTGGTTTAGAAACTGGAGTGAATGAAGGTGAAACAAACATTTCAAAGGGTTGAAAGAAAACGAAAAAATGTTTCCGGTTCCAGAAAACGTTTGAGAGTTCGATATTTCATTATCCCTACCCTCACCCCTTCCCCCACTCCACTTCCCCTCAGGACCATAATGTGTTTCAAAATCTTTAAAGTTTTCACTGTTCCTCTCCTGTCACTCGAGGCAGTCACATGCCCCCAGGTGTTGCACTCAGTCTGGCTGGGGCTGCCGATACAGACAGGGGATTCTAGTCAAGGGTTGAGCACCATGTTCTCCTAAAAGAGGTCTGAGTGGGATTTGCAGCATGGAGGGTGTTTCCTTAGCTCTGGGAAGACATTGCTTAGGGAGCCCCCATTACATAGGTGCATCCTAAGAGACCATGACATGCTCCCGCCCCGTGGATTGGGGATAGGGCCACCCAAGAGGATCTAACTAATCCCCCAACCTCCCCACGCTGGGGAGAGCTGGCAGCTGGGCCATGCTTTACCTGGTGGCCATATCGAAGCGTTCATTGACAGAGCTGACCCTCCAGCCAGCAGCCCCAAGCCGCCTCAGCTCCTTCTCCCAGTCACAGAGGCCCTCGAAGAGCAGTGTGGGGAACGAAGACAACAACGATGCCTCCTCTGTCCTCAGCCAGACGTTCTCTGAAGCCACACAGGAGGGGTGGCGGTCAGGGACAAGCGGGACAACACTTTAGTTAGGTGTCAACCACCCCAGGGACATGCCCTCAAGCTGCCAGGGCCTGGGGGTAGAACTACGTGCCAACCGAAGAGGCCACTTACCCAAATTCCTGATGGCAGTGCTGTAGGGCCATGTCCCAGGGCGGCCACCACTGCTCTGCTGAGCCTGCGCGATGGCCATTGTCACCTGGAAAAGAGCAGCCATGAGTGTAACTTAGGGGGAATTTCATGGCATCTGGGGCTGCAGATCAGGTTTGGGAGCCAATGGGGGGCCCAAGATAGAGGATGTGCTGCCGGGGCAGAGGTACCTGAAAGCTCCGACCCACAGAGATTTGGAACACAGGACCATCAGCCAGCACACATCACTGCAGCCACAGGCCCACTACTGAGCCTGGCAGCTGAGCAGAAGGGTTGTGGCAGGATCCTGGGCCAACTCCATTGGAGCAGAAACCCCCAAGCTTTGGATCTGAATGTAGCCCCTTGGGGCTTCTCTCCTGGGCCGGCCTCGATAGGCCAGGTTTTCAAAGGTGCCAAGCCGACAGTGAAGCCAACAGAAGCTGGGAGCACTCAGCCCCTCTGAAAAGCAGGCAGGAGTTGACTGAGAAGAACCGCTGGAGAGTCCCTGCTAAGGTAGAGACAAGAGCTGGTGATCGTGGGATTTCTGGGCAGCCGAGGATCACAAGGCAGGAGTCAGGAAGGGAAGGGGGGAGGGTTGCCTTGCCTTGGGCAGTAGCTTCCTTACGAGATAGAAAAAAATAAGAAACGGAAGCACAGAGAGAAGTGACTTATTCCAGGCCACTCATTCCTCGGCCCAGATTTAAGAATGTGCTAAAAAGAGTAGCATGGACGCCATGGCACAATTAGTGCAAGCCCACGCCTGTCTGGCCCCCCAGCTCCGAGTTCAGGAGCTAGCCTGAGCCAGCCTCACACCACAACACCCTCGCGGCTGTTATCAGCATGCTAGATCAAGCGGACCTAGCATGAGTCTGTCCACCTGCAGGCACCCCGCCACAAGTGTTGTGTGAACATCCCCATAAGGAGTCAGCGGCAGAGCACAAAACAGGACCCTCCCCTTGCTCTACGCTCTAACCACTAGACCCAACTGCCTCATTAGACATCACACTGAAGGGTAAAACGACCCCCTGGTGAGCCCATCCTTCCGTCTGGCCGGCACACAGAGTAATGTCCCCTGGTCTGACGAAGGCCTGAGTCCCAAGTGAGTCTGTCTCAGAGCCAACCCGCCGGAGGTGGCTATCTGTTTCCAAGGATCCCAAAACCCAGAGCTGTTGGGTCCCAGGATCAATGGCTGGGGAGAGTCAGTGAGACGCATGCCCCCATCTACAATGGACAATGCCCACCTGAAAGGCCCGGGGCTCCAAGCCACTCTCATGGAAGCGGAAACGCAGCACCCGGAAGTCCCTGCAGTAAAGGACCAGCTCCTCCGGGATGAACTTGAGGGTGGAGCTGGCCGTCAGCATCTTGGCCTTGGTGAAGCTGTTCACTGCAGGGGGAAGCCAGGCAAAGGAAGGAGGCTTAGACCCAGGGGTCCAGGCAATAATCAGAGCCTTGGGGCAATGGGAACAGCTCAGCCTCCAGCATGGGGGTGGCCGAAGCAGGACTGGCCTCCAAGAGAGTTGCACCAGGTTGCTCCCGGTGCAGGGTTAGTAGGCAATGGCTGATCAGCATTGCCACGGTGATGGAGAAACCCAGGGGAAGGACCCATGGAGGGCTCACAGCTCACTCCCGGGGTGGCCCTGTGAATATGGCAAAGGCAAGTCTCCCTGTGCTACCCCCCGTCAAGGTCCCATGGCCCCAGCTCTGCCTATGGACATGGAGTCCATTGGGTCTCCGTGGCCTGGGCCAGCCTTGGCCTCTCTGCTGCTGGGATGGCCGATTAGGGGCACAGAGCTAGCCAGCGGGGTGGCCATGGGAATGCCGGCAGTCAGTTGCATGGGTCGAGAGCTACGGAACTCATCACAGGGGTGGAGCGGATGCAGCTTGATCACATGGCATTGCAAGGCGGCCCCTCCTTTACCTGCCACCAGCCTCCTGATGCAGGGCAGGACCACGTCATGCTCATTGTGCGGACAAGTGGGATGACGAGGGGCCTAAGGCGGGAAAGGAACAGCCCTTAGAGATCAGGCACATTTCCCCTCCCGCAGCACAGGCAAGGAAAATCCCGGCTCACAGAACCTGGCTCTATCCTCATGGCGAAGGGACTCCAATCGGCTGGGAGGAGGATGGCATCCGCCAGAGCTCATTAGGGCTGGAATTCAGCTGGCTAAGGTAAGGATCCCAGCAGGCTTCGTCACCCGGCCAGATCTCGCCAGACTCTGTCACCTGGCCAGCACTGGTGCTTCCCCAGCTCCCACCAGGCTCCATCACCCAGATAGCACTGGCACCTACCCAGCTCCCGCCAAGCTCCCACCAGGCTCCATCACCCAGCCAGCTCCCACTAGGCTCCGTCACCCAGATGGCACTGGCACCTACCCAGCTCCCGCCAAGCTCCCACCGAGCTCCATCATCCAGCCAGCTCTCGCCAGGCTCGGTCACCCAGATGAAGCTGGCACCCCCCGACTCCTGCCAGTCTCCTCCAACTCACCCCCACTGTGTCACTCAGGGCCGGCTCTGGCACAAAGGAGACTCTCAAGTTGGTGCAGTACAGGGTGCCCAGAACAGAGCCTTCGCCACCCCTGGAGCGGACAATCTTCCTAACGCGGGCTGCCTCTTCCAGGACGAGTTCCCCTGCAGGGCAGAGAGCACATCAAAAGAAAGAGATCAAAGTGAGCTGGGAGTCTGGACTAACCCATAAAAACGGCTCCTTGGGGCACTGACAAACGAGGGGGTCAAAGGCAGGAGCCCAGAGCTGGCTGGGAAGGACACTGAGCTGTGCCAAACGCTGGGGTGAGCAGAGGACACCAGTGGTGAACAGCACACACTTCGGTCCAAAGGCATGATTCTCAGGGGGCTCCCATTGGAACGGCTGGGGTTCAGCACCACTGCAAAATGGGCCCCAGATTCCTGACTGCAAAGTCAGCTGGCAAATTGTACCCTGAAGTGATGACAAGTGGGGTGGCTTTCTCTTGCCAAGGAGCCTTTTGAATACTTCAACAGACCCAGGACTGTGGGCAAGAGGGCACACAGAGTCTCTGGCATGGGCCGGAGAGGGGAAACAGAGCACAGAGAACCCCTGGCAGGAGGAGGGAGAATGGGGGTTCTTGGCACAGGGCAAATGGGGGAATGGGAGATGTACTGAGCCCCTGGCATGAGGGAGGGTGGCAGTAAGTCCCCGAAGTAGAGCAGGATGGGAGGGTCCACAAAGAGAGTATGGAGGGGGGAGGAGGGAAAATGAAGGCACACAAGGGGCTCCCCAGTTTTCATAATGAGCAGAACCCCTCAAACAGAACCCAGGGGTCTGGACACCCATTTTCTTGCTGTAACCACTGTGTCTCATTCCCATCCCTGAGCTGGGAGCAGAACCCAGGAGTTTCAGCCACAATCCCCAGCTGTGCCCACCAGACCACACTGCCTGCCCCCCAGTGCCCAGACATCACAGAGTAGCTGGGGAGCTAGGCCCTGCTGAAGATCCTTGCTAGAAATGCCCAACAATGCGTGCTGTCCAGGCTGCATGGCCCTGTGGGAATGCTGGGCACGAAAAGGGATTGCCCGGGTGACAGATGCCTTTGTAACTGCTGTTCTTTGCTAGTCACAAATTCAGCAAAGCACCTGCTCCCACCGCTGCCTACAGATTATCATCCTAGCCAGAAAATGCCTCCAGACAGCTGCTGCTCAGAGCCCAGATTTAACCCTTTGTGCCTCTAACTGGGAGCAAGAGTAAAAGACTCTTAAGGAGGTAGGGGACCAGGGTGGGGCCCAGTTTGAGAGTCTTTTAACGTTGGACGAGAGTTATCACATTGCAACGCAAACACACCCTGGCATTTATAGGATGGTCTCCAGCCACTTTGCAAACATGCATTCACTGAGCTTTACACACCCAGAATATTAGCTCTGTGCAACAGAAGCCTGGAGGGTATTTGCACCAGTGGCCAACAAGTCAGGAATAGAGGCAAGAAGGCTCACGCAGCCACCTATCTGGTCCGCACTTCCACCGTACCTGAGTCCCCAATGTACTTACCCTCACACACCCCCAGAAAGCAGGGCAGGGTAGTGCTGTTATCCCCACTGTCCAAGTGGGAAACTGAGGCACAGAGTGGCTAAGGGCCTTGCTCAAAGTGACACACACAAAGTCTATGGTAGAGCAGCAACTTGAACCCAGTTCTCAGTTCACGCCCAAGCCCCTGAACCATCCTTCTTCTCTACCCTCCAGTCACAACGCTCCAGGACTTCACCTCCCTCAGCGCCAGGCCATACTCCAAGAGACAGGGATAGAACCCAGGAGTCTTGGCACCCCACCACCCTAAGCCGACACTCGCCAGTGCTGTCTAACGCACCGCTCTGTTTTTAACATTCGTCTAGGACTGGGACACCTGCAGTGTCCTATGGTGCCAGCACACCTTTTGTGTGGTGGGGAGCAGTCCATGGAACGAAGGGGGCATGCCATCAGCCAAAACACCAGGCAGGTCCCCAGATACTGCCACAGCCCCCCCCCCCCATCACCCCGCCAGAACTGCTAACGCGACATGCAGCCCATCTGAGCCACGCTGCATCTCCGAGACGGTGATTCCCCTGGGAAAGAAGCTAGGTCAGGGTTTAACATGTGCACCTGACATCAAAGGACGAGGGGTGTCCACGGGCCAGGCTATTGGAGATGAAGGAGATCAACACCCCCTGGTGCCTTTGAGGAGCTGGCACTTCCTCTCTTTCACAGCCCACAGTCAGGACCAGAGATGAACTGGGCCTCCCTGCTCCCTTCCAGGCTTCTCCAGAGAGAGCTTGCTGGGGAAAAACCCCACATCAGGAGAGGATGGAGGTTTTGAGCCCTCATCTGGGCGGATGGGTGCTGGGCATCAGCCCTGCACCCCCTTCCCCAAAGAGGAGAGTCTTACTTTCCACGCAATGATCCCCTGCCCCCCACCATTCCTCCTCCAGCTGGGACCCAAGGACCAGACTGGTACAGGATTGCATACCAAGGGGCTGCAAGGAGCCAGACACAGCTGAATCCACTGCGCAGGCCAGGGAGGGGCAAGACTTGTGGGTCCCCCAGAGGAGCTGGGGGAGCCCAGGCTGAGGGCAGATCAAGCAGCCATGGAACCCTGAAGAGCCAGGGGCTTGACCCAGCTTCAGCAGCAGCTGGGAAGTGGCTGTGCTTGGACAGAGTGGCTGGGAAAGGAAGGGACCCTCCGCTCACCAGGCCCAGGGGAGCAGGATGCAGCAAGAGGTCTAGCTGGCTCCGGTCTAGCTTCACTTTGTCCTGCCGCAGCTGAGGGAGGCTGGACTGAATGACTCGTCGGCGACCAGCCAGACATGATTCTATGGGCATCCTCTCTCTGCGCCCACCCACCCAGCATGGATTCTGAGCCTTCGGGTGACACACCCGCACCGTCCTACTCTGCCCAGGGGACAGCAGGCCGGGTCCTCAGAGTATCCCATGCATTGGCAAAGGGAGGGGCTTGCCTTGCCCACCCGTGCCCTCTTCTACGCAGTTAAGGAAGAGGGAAAAGACATCACTGCTGCCAGTCCCATCTAGTGCTCAGCAGCCGTGTGGTCTCATGGCTAGAGCACTGCGGGAAGATTGAGGACATCGGGGTTCTGAACTCAGTTCTGCTGCGTGACTTGGAGCAAGTCGCTGCCCCACTTGTGCCTCAGTTTCCCCATCTGCAGGGTGGATATAGTGATACACTGAGCTCCTTTGTGATGCGCTTTAAGATCTCCAGCTGGAAAGCACTCCATTAAAGGTGGCAGCCCCCAAGAAAATGCAATCAGGGGTTAAAAAAAAACACATGAGCAAGCAATGATACCTGGGATACATGGGAATGCCTGGCTGTTTCTGTTTCTCTTGTCAGAGGACTTTGGACCTTTTGGCTGTAAAAAAAGAGAACAGGTCACTGTTAGCTGGGTTGAACACTGTTTTTGCTAATAGTCCAGGAGTAAGACTGTGAGCTAATGGACAAACATTGGAAGTTACCACCTGGCTCCACACTGTCTCTGGGGGCAGAGGCTGTCTCTTTATTCTGTGTCTGGGTTAAAAGGCCCTAAAGGAAGCAGGGGGAGCGCTGCAAGACTAATAATAGTTAACTTGATTGCTGGTTAATTATTTCTTCCCTTCTGCAGTCTTGGCTTCTGACAGCACCCACTCCGACAGGGGAGATTTCTTAAAGCCCTAACTCCAGGAATCTTGTGACAGCAAGAGACTCTCAGCTTTCATTTTTTAATGAAAGGAAATTTCTTCTGCTGGTGGCAAAAAACAAAAACAAAAATACCCTGGAAAACATGACCTCTACAAAAGGGCTCAAAACTGGGAGGCAAAGAGCAAGAAACCTAAACATTTGTTTTAAATCTCCCAATTTTAAAGCCAATCGCATGATTATTTTGGGATGGGCCCTGTGATTTCCTTTTTTTGAACACGTGGGGTTGGCCACGGTGGGATCTTTAACAATGGCTCTTAGCAGGAAAACGAACCCCCTTCCATTTACAGGAATAAGGCAAGCCGCTGATGGCACCCATGAGAGGCAGCGTTTTCTATTGGATAGTGCAAAGGACTAGCACTCAGGACACCTGGATTCTATTTCCAGCCTGGCCACTGCATAACTTTGGGCAAGTCACTTTCCCTCCCGTATCACAAGTGGCTGTTTAATGGTGGTTTAAATGGGGTCAGGCAATAATATTTTTTAAATCTGATGCTTTTAGTGGGAGGGGGTTGGCCAGGGCACAGGACTAGGAGCCAGGATTACTGAGTTCTATTCACATCACCAACTCAAACTCCCTTCTAGGGCCTTTGCCTTCCCAGTTTCTTTTACAGATGGGGAAACAGACACAGGGAGGTTCAAACGACTTGCCGGTGGTCAGACAGCAATCTAGCGGCAGGGCTGGGAACAAACCAACAGACCCCTATTCCAGCACTAACCCACACTCTCTTCTCAGACCTGATGATAGAACCCAGGAGTCCTGACTTCCAGGTCTCTTCTCTAGCCACTAGACCACACTTCCCTCCCAAGAGCTGGAAATAGAACCCAGGGGTCCTGACACTATGCACGACCATTTTAAAATCAGGATGGGACGTTTTTCCTAACAGATCTACTGTAAGATTTATTCCGGGCAAGCTCTCTGGCTGGTGGTATAGGAGGCTGGATTAGATGGCCACGGTGGACTCTTCTAGCCTTGGGCCCTATGATTCTCAGTCAGCCACATCGCTACGCTGCTTTGGCACCCACCCCCCAGCTCCTTGGCAAGCTGATGTCTCCTGAATGGTACTGCAAACTGAGGGGAGCGGGCTAATGCCAGCCGTGGGTGCAGGGTAAGATCCGACTGCCACCAGGCTACCAGGAAACAGCTACACTAGAGGAAAGATTGGCCGGAACATGATTGCCTCAAAACTAAACCACAATCGAAGGTTATCTGGCGTTTCGTTAAGCAGAGAGCGAGCAAACAAAGTGGAGCTCCCGCAGCAGCATAAATTTCCTTGCCCGATTAGAAACCTTGCAGCTATAAACAACCTTAAGGTCCTAAAAGCAGCACAAGTCACTGCAAATGCATAAGCCAGAAACATTTACCACTCCCAGCCCCAGGGATCTTATTGCTGCTGAAAGGGGGGACGCTGGCAGCCCCTGGTACATAGGAGATCTCTGAGGAAACAAGAGACACACACATCCCCAACTCAGCCCTGTCCTGGACAGATCCCCTGTAGGGCAGAGCGGAGTTCGCTCTCCATGGCACAGTCAGAGGGGCGATTGTGACAGTCTAACCTCACTACTAAGGTGGCCAGAAAATGCTGACTGGACAGTGGCATTTTCGCAGCCTGGCTGCTGGGAACCAGCCTGAGGTGGACAGGGCAGAGAGATCCACTGAGTCCCCCTACATTAATGCCTACAACTTAGCACACGGAAAGCAGACACCCACCTTGCTCCCACAACCGCTTGGCAGAATTTGAGGTTTTAAAAACAGAATGTTGACAGATACTCAGTGTTTATTTTTAAGCATATTTTTTATTTCCATGCATTTAAATTTTCACTGGTGTGCGAAATTCTGGGGATCCAACAACGGGGAGGAAGAGGGCCGTACAGTAATTATTTCACGACAGCAAAGGCTGACATCCAAGAAGGCTAAAGCTTTATAGTCGGTAAAACACAAATTCTCAACGTCATATCTCAAAACACGGAAAGTAAATTGCCTTAGCTCAAACTAACACTTTCTGAAGCATTGCTGTTTTTACTTGGCCTCGCCGTCCATTTCAATGGAAATATCTTTTCATCGGTCACATGCGTGCACAGGAAAATCGACGTTGATCAACATTTACCAGCTAAAAAAAACCCTAACCCTGCCACACGTACCTCCAGGCTTCCTTCCCCTGGTTATGCTGCAACACAAGGCAGTCTGGATATTCCTGTATTGTGCCCCAGCCAGGTGAATGGAGGCATCTAGGCCCCTTCTCTTCTGTTCAGCTTTTTTTTTAAAAAAAAAATGTGACTTTAACAACAACAAAAGCCCTCCCACATCTTTGTCTGGAACAGTAATTTTTTATTAAATTTACAAGGTCCGCTCACCTACACCACCAAACCAGTGTTTGGGGAAACGCAGCAAGGGAGGCTTCTCTTCCATACCCGAGATTTGCTGCGGAGAGATGCTGACCCATATTCTAGCCAGTACTTGCACCTTGATTCACAAGATACCGGGTAACCTGGTGTGGAACAGGCTTCTTTGGAGCTGGGACCATCACTGAGGAAGTATGTGTACAGCACCCAGCACAAGAGGGCCCTGATTCCGACGGAGGCTAGGCGTGCAGAGTGCAGAATATGAGGCCCCAACATGCTCTCTACCTTCTTCAGCTATGAACAGGGCCACTGAGGTTGTTGTGCTTGAACCAAAAATGAGGGAACAACTCTGGCTCCAAGACTTTGCAATGGATGTTAAAGATCCCATGACTCTTTCCAGTGTCCCTGGACCAAATTCCAACCCCACTTCGCTGTTGTGTGTTGTCTACCACCCTCCACCCCAGAAGTGGCTGCATTTCACCAGTGTTGTATATTATTTTTTTCATTACAATACTACTGTTATACTGGTAAAAAAGGGTCTTATACCCAAATAACATATTCTCCTACATTTACAGAGATAAACTATGCCAGGAAAAAAACCACCTTGATAGTATAACTGCATCCTTACTAGGGGCATAGTGCATTAACTATATCCAGTGCAAAGAGCTATAGTGAAAGATAAGAATTAAATCAGTTCATGGAGATCAGGTCCCTCAATGACTATTAGCCAAGATGGTCAGAGACGCACCCACACTCTCTGGTTGTCCCTAAACCTCTGACTGCCAGAAGCTGGGACTGGACATCAGAGGGTGGGTCTCCCTAATTGCCCTGTTCTGTTCATTCTCACTGAAGCACCTGGCACCAGCCACGGTCGGAAGAGAGGACACTGGGCTCCGTGGACCCTTGACCTGACCTAGTGTGGCCAGTCTTCTGTAAAGTGCCACAAAAACTGCATGTAAGAGCAGCCCCAAGTAACTGATTAGCAACATCACGGAGCACATGGGAGGCTCAGTGCCCCACTGTAAACGGGAGGGGAGAACAGCTGGCAGTAAAGAGCTAAACTTCCTAACCATGAGGGCTAATGGATGGCACAACAGAGGGCAGAGGAGAGCCAGAAGGTCATTTAAACCACAGAGCACCGGGGAGCAGACCGTAGGGGGTCAGGGCTCTAGCGGAAGAAATCTGGGTTCAGTTCCTAGCTCTGATACAGGCCACCTGTGTGTGACTGTGGGCAAGTCACTTCGCTTCTCCGTGCCTCAGTTTCCCCATCCGTAGCACTGGGCTAACTGCCCTGCCTTTCAGGTCGCAGCAAGGATAAATACAGTACAGCTTGTGATGTGCTCAGGGTACTCTGCTAATGGATACGAGGAAAGGACTTTTGCTAGACAGAGAACAACTTTGTCCTAACTCACAGGTATGGATTGTCTCTTTTCATGAGTGGAGTTCATAGTCCTTACAAAGGAAGTCAGTATTATTTTGCCAATGGGGAAACTGAGACACAGAGCCAGGAAGCAACTTGCCCAAGGTCACCCAGCAGAGCCAGGCACAAAATCCTAGTTTCCTGAGTCCCAGTCTAGTGCATTACCTGCTTGACCACGCTGCCTGCCCCTTGCCAGGGCTAATCTCTATGATTCTAGCCAGCGGTTTTCATAGAAAAGTTCTACCCAGTAGCTAGGATTCCCCTGCCCTTATAAAGTGGTTTTTCCCCCTTTGAAATCTTATCAATTGTCATCATTCATTTATTTTCTCATTATTTCCTTGGGCTGCCCCACATGTCTGTCATCCCCTGTTGTCACTTGTCTTCTACTTAGATTACCACCTCTTTGGGGCAGGGACCATCTTTGTGTTCTATTTCGTACAGCGCCTAGCACTACAGGGTTCCTAGGCTCTACGTAACACAAACAACAAACAAGGTGTGTTTGAGTCTTTAAAGACTCACTCACTCCCCTGCCAGGGTAATCGCCAAGTGACTTGACTCATCCCTGCAAACTTCTGCTTGGCAGTGGAAAACAAGCATTTCATTATGCAAGGAATGCAGAGAGAGTCCAAGGCAAACTTTCCCTGTAAATAAAGGCCCAGTGACCCGTTCTAGCAGCAGGGAAGCCCTGTGCAATCTCAGAGTGTGCAGGAGGCCCCCAAGCTCCTATCTCATGTCTTTAGTTCAAGAAAAAGTGGGGAGGGTCACCCAGTTTTGAATAGTTATTCAAGAGCAAGAACAAAGCCCTGGGGACAAAAGGCTCCAGTCGCCTGATTACCAGCTCCATGGACAGCTCAAGGATTTGTCACTTGAACAAAATTTGTTCTCAGAAAGAATTGAGGCGGCGGGAGGGGGAGAGAGGGGGACGGGACCCAAAGCTGTGATTCATGAATGGGAAAGCGGCCCTGCCCAAAGTCTGAGGCCAAGTACAGACTGTACAGTGCACACAGCCCTTCTGAAATTACCGCTGCAGAGTCTGGGGCTCCCTGACCAACAGGGCAGTCACCCGTCGAGTCTGGAGTCTGAACCAACCCAATGCAGCCAGCGAGCCGTAGGGGGAGTGGGGCCTGCTGGGTTCCCAATCTGCAGCTTGGCTGGCATTTGCCAGGGGAACCAAACACAAACAAGCCGGTGTTTTAAGAAGCGGAAAGGATCTGCTCCGTTTTAAGTGGAGCAATTTCAATGCCAACATCACCAAGCAAAGGAGACGGACAATAACGCCCTAGATCACTCGGCTTCCTTGAGCCAGGACCACAACCATCCCCCAACCGGTGCCATCCTCCTAGTGTGACCAGACAGCAAGGGTGAAAAATCAGGACATGGGGTGGGGGGAGATAGGTGCTCTATAAGACAAAGCCCCAACTCTCGGGGCAGTCCCGATACAAGCAGGGCACCCTACACACAGAGGTCATTTCTACACCCAAAAGGCAAGGAAGCCAGCCTGGGAGATTGCAGCAGATAAAGTTAATTTTCATCACCGCCACCCCCTACATTTCCCAGCCCAGGACCACTTACCACAGGGGCCAGCCCATGCGGCTGGATTTTAAAGGAGGTTCTGGAGCCGGGTAACATTGTAAAGTCTCTTCTCGCCCCATAAAAAAGGAAAACGCACACACAGTGGGGAGGGGAGAGGGGAAACTGAAACAAACCAGGGGCGGGAGGGAAGAGGGGAAGCAGAAGGAGGCTGATCGGCAGGCTGAGCTCAGTCCACGGGGAGGAAGGCGCCCGGTGCGGCGCAGCTAGCGGGGCACCGCATCTCTGCCGCTGTCCGGCCCCGGGGCAAAGTCCGCAGGGGGCCCCCCCTCCATGGCGTGTCCGGGCCCGGCCGCGATCCACTCGCCTCCCGCGCGGCGGCGCCGAGCTGGGCGGCCCCAGGTGGGAGGATGCAGCCGGAGCTGCGGGGCCGGGCTTCTAGCGGGGCGGGGGACTGGTTCCTTCACGGGGGCCGCCCGGCTGCGGGTTTGCCTGGGCTGCCGCCAAGCGCCCGGGGGGAGGCACGGACTGGGCCACGCTCCTGGAAAGAGGCTCCTGCAGCAGCGTTAAAGGGGCATGGACCCTTTTCTGGGCGCTGCCCTCCAGCCAGGTGCTAATTTAACCACATTGTACTGGCTGCAAACGGGAAAGCTGTGCCGCTCAGCAGGGAGGAGAGGCTGGGTCGTCTAGTGGTTAGAGCAGGGGAGAGGGAGCCGGGCACCTGGGTTCCATGCCCAGCTCTGGGAGGGAAAACAGTCTAGTGGTTAGAGTAGAGGAGAGGGAGCCGGACACCTGGGTTCCATGCCCAGCTCTAGGAGGGAGAATTGTCTAGTGGTTAGAGAAGAGGAGAGGGAGCCGGACACCTGGGTTCCATGCCCAGCTCTGGGAGGGAAATGAGTCTAGTGGTTAGAGTAGAGGAGAGGGAGCCGGACACCTGGGTTCCATGCCCAGCTCTGGGAGGGAGAATTGTCTAGTGGTTAGAGAAGGGGAGAGGGAGCCGGACACCTGGGTTCCATGCCCAGCTCTGAGAGGGAAAACAGTCTAGTGGTTAGAGCAGGGCAATGGTGTGCCGTGAGAACTGTCCAAGTGCGCTGTAAAATTTTGTACAAAGGTAACGAAAATCAATGTAAAACAAACATGGTTTCATCTTACACAACCAAAATTACAATTCATAAAACTTGTGAAAATTAATCATCAAATTAAAAGCGAGGTATTGGGCTTTCTATTCTAAAATGTGAACATTTTAAACGCAGGTGGCCAAAGGGCAAAATTGAGATGATGTGTATTTTTTTTCTAGGGGATTTGAAACATTAATGCATTTGATCCTTCTTTAGCTTTTTGCATGCACTATTTTGCAAACCACTCTAGTAAGACTGTATCCATAGTAAATGTGACGTTTATGAACAATCAATTCAGCTGAAAAAAGTGAGTGTGCCGTGGAATTGTTGGACTCATTTAAGTGTGCCATATTACTGAAAAGGTTGGGAACCACTGAAGTAGGGGACGCTGGCAGAGGCTCAGGAGTCCTCAGTTCAATCCCGACTCAGGAGAAGGAGCATGAACTAGCAGTTATTGGTGATAAATGGGAATCAGGGCTCCTGGCAGTATGTGGGTGAGCAGTTAAAGCAAAGAACTGGGGGTCAGGACTCTTGGGGGTTCTATTTGCAATCTGACTGCTGAGTCACGCTATGAGCTTAGGCAATTAACTTAACTTCCGAGTAGTGCTGGGCCAAATCACATTGAAAAAATTAATCAAGCTTCAGACAATTGTGAGACCGCCTTAAAAATTATGAGGGATTTTTTTATAATTAATTTTTAAATAATACATGTTGGATTTTTTTTTCACTTGTCTTTTGGGCTCTGAGCATTTTGGGTCACACTCTGTTCATGTTTTCAAGCTTTTCTGGATAACAACAGCAGCTAGAAATATACTATTCCTTTTAAAGGAAAGCTAAGACTCTTCCATAATCACATGACTCCAGGAGCTGGGGCTTTAACGAAACCACCAAATGGAGTTGACAGCACTGCCCCTCTGTGCCTCAGTTTTTATGCCTCCAAAGCAGTGAATATTTATGAAGCGCTCTAAGAGCCAGCACTGAAGAGTTTCTCAAGAGGGGCAAAATGCAGTTATCTGGAGGCAGTTGCCCACACCCATTGTGTCCTGCATCACTCAGAGCACCCTTCATTGGTTTCCTCATTTTCCGCCTGCCCGTTGGACCTTTGTCCCCACATTGTGTCCCACCTTTGAACCTAGGAAACTGCTTGGGTGAGGTTCGGACCAGCCCCAGGGGAAGGATCAGGCCAAGAGGGGATTAGGATGTAAAGAGGAAGGTGGAGCTCTGCCAATCAGCAGCCACTGAAATATGGCAGGGCCCCAAAAGCTGGAGCCTACAGCACATGAATAAACAAAAGACTTTGCCCGTGAGTCCCTGTTGCTCGAGTTGGGTTAAAGCTGTTGCTTGAACCTGAAACAGCTCATAGAGAGGAAGGCTTGTCCAGTGGTTAGGACCCTGCTTTGAGGCTCAAGCGACCTGAGCTGAATTGCTAGCTCAGCTGGCAGCCGTCCTGGGGCAAGCCCCTTCTCGGCCCCTCAGCGGCACATCTAGGACCTGGGGGTGATGCTCGGCAATGCACTATAGGATGAAAATTGATTTGTGATTGCAAGGGGCTGAGTTACTGCTGTGCCAAGGGCTTGTCTTCACTGCAGTATTAGCTCAAGGGATAACGTGTGTGTGTTGCCCCCAGCCTGCCTTCTGTCCACACAGAAATCTCCAGCTCAAGAGAATGGTGCTTAAGCTACGTGCCGCCTCGCTCCAGGGGTTTTGCAGTGTGGTGCTCACTCGAGCAGGGCTAGCTGAGTGGAGCTAACCAGTGCAGTGAAGACGAACTCTCTTACAATTGATGGAGTCCTCCAGCCTTTTGGATCCAGGGTTTCCCTTTGCAGGGGCTGAGTGGTGAAATCCCAAGTGAGCAGATCACCAGGTGGGGAAGACGGCTGTGTGCAGAGGAGCAGGCTGGAACCACTCCCACCAGCTCAGACGTCAGAGCATCCGTCTGGAAACCATCGTCTGTCCTCTAAACCAGGCAGGGTGTCACAGAAAACAGAAGCCAGGATGCTTTGGGCCTCTGTCGTGCATGACAAGGGATGGCGCCTGGGCCCTGGCTATGGAGCTACCAGAGTTGAGAACACACCTAGGGCTAGATTCTTCCCTGTGGCAGTGCAGAGCCTGGAGGAAGGCAGCAGCAGCTAGGCTCCGCCCTGTCCTGAGGCTGGTTTGCCCCTGCTCCTGATTTGCATCCCAGCTGCCATGCCCCATGGAAGCCTCAATGCAGCCAGGGCAAAGGACCACCCCAGCCACGTCTCCTCCATCATCCCCTATGCAAACGGCTCCAGTGGCTGTGGGTAGAGGAGGAAAAGCTGCCCCTGGCTGTGTGGCCTAGGGTGGGTCTTCCGGCGGTTGTGCAAATAGGTGACGGCCAAGGGCGATGCTGACCCATCCTGATGCAATATGGCAAAGCAGCGGCGTGCTCTCCTCCAGCCCGGGCCCAGCTCTCTTGGACTCCAGGACTGATATCTGGGCTAGTCCGGCCGGGTGAAACAATCTCGTAGGTTATGCAGGGGAAGAGGTGCCGTGGGATAGCTGCACTCTGGCTCCGATGCAGTAATACCCATACGACTTGATCCAATACCCAGAGAGTCCAATGGGAATCTTCCCACTGACATCAGTGGGCATCTAAAGATCCTGGTCACACCAGACCGTGAGAGACAGAGTTGGGGCTAGAATCCAGGGCTCCTGAGGCCCAGCTATCCCCTGCCAGGGCTTTTCAAACCTCATCCAGCATCTAGGACCCCATAGATCAGGACCCCCATAGTGCTATGTGCTGTATGTGTTCACTGCTATTAGGTATATTGTGGTAGCACCTAGGCACTATAGCTGGGACCCAGGCTCCCTGGTGCTAGGCGCTGTACCAACATAGACCAGAAAGCCAGGCCCTGGCCCAAGCAATTTATACTCTGCCATTGAAACCCAGCCGGTCTCATCACCAATCTATTGCTTTACACTGACAGCTAATCCCTGGCGCAGTGGCTCATGGCCTGCCAGGGACTAACCTACAGCTCCCTGCCCAGCAGAGCATCGCTCACTTGTTTCTGGAGCGTCACAACCTGGCTGGGCCTAACGTCCCTGCTCAGCCACTCCATGGAGCAAAGAGTCCCAGCTGGGGCCTCAATCCTGGAGAAAGAAAACCAACATTTTGCAGGCTCTGATCTGGCACCCAGCAGACACTCAGCTAGCAGCCCCCCAGTTCCTGGGATGGAAAGGAGCCATTAGGCTCTCTAATAGCTTGGACCTTTGGGTTTATTTTAAGTTACATTTGCAGGAATTTGGCCGTTTCCACTCTGAATTTTCTTTCAGGGCAGTGACAGATCAAAGACTAAAATTCAGGGCTCCCAGGCTCCGTACCCAATGGGCAACGCAGCAGCCATAGCTTTAAATACAGCTCTGAGGCAGGGAACAGCTCTCACGCCTAGCTATTGCTTCCACTGCAGGGCTCCGGCCTGCCGGGACCTGGGCCTGCCCCCAGGGAGCAGAATGGGAGCAGTGGGCACTGTTCCCTCTTAGGGCTCATGTAAGAGATCAGACAAGCAGAAGAGGAGAACGTGACAAAATAGGGGCTAGCTGCTCACCTGAGCAGAATCTCTATATCAAATAGTGCCCTGATGCCTTTGTTCATGCTCATGCAATATAGATCAGCTGGCTCCGGTGTGCTCTTTCAGAGGAAACAGAGCATGGAGTGAAATTACTGTGCAAAACAAAAGGCAGATTCTCTCTCTCTCTCTCTCTCTCTCTCTCTCTCTCTCTCTATCTCTCAGGGATTGAGCCCAAAAGCGCATAATGGCGCCAGAGAGCCACCATGCAGTAGGAGATGCCCCCCCTTGGCTGAGACAAAGTCAAAGGGTCTGACATCCCAGAAATGTCCATTGGAACGAGTGGTGGGGGTGGAGATGCGAACCTGGGCCAATGTCAATCAGCTAATCTCATATGATCCGGCTGTTCCTTGCGCGGTCTCCTACTCTGTGATTGTACAATGCCTAGCACAATGGATCCCTATTTTCGACTGCTCCCTAGGCCATACCATAATAAACACGACTAATAATGGACACCACAATCTCCATTGACTCTCGGCCTGGCCCCCGCGGTGACTGCAGGCCAAGGAGCTTGCATTCTAGTTTGGGATCTCAGGGATGCTCCTCTGGAAAAGTGCAATAAAGCGGGACCACAACGGCCCCTGGGTAATTCACTGGGTGCTCAGGGCCTGCCTTTCACCACTGCTCTGCGCCCTGGTCTGATCCTGATGGCTGCTGCATTGCAGTCCTGTGACAACTCCAGCACTTGCCTAAGAAACACCCACAGACAGTACAGAGATCTTGGCACAACCGCTCAGGTGGGAACCAACAACTCCCCTTCATCTCAATAGGACATTGACTCTGACATCTGGTGGTGCTTCCAGCAATGTCCCCATTCACCACATCTGGTCCACCACAGCCGCACCCTTCGCGTCAGAGAGAGGACACATCCAGCGGCTCATTGTGCTCATTTCATCGCAGCTGAAAACAAAGGAAAAGCCGAACAGCCGCACTGGCAGGCCATGGACCAGATTCGTGGACAAAGACGACTCTATGCGCCCACTGCACAGAGCTGGGAACAGCTACGCCTGGTTTATTGCACAGGATCCAGGTTGTGACTAAGCGCTTCACCCCGCTGGGGTGTTTGGTTCTTGCACCACCGAGCGGCCGTGGTGCAAAGCCCCAGTGTAGACACGCTGCCCTGGGCCCGTCTTTAGCCCAGTAAGGCGTGGGACCTTTCTATTACTGCACGTATGCAGCGTCCACCTGCACCAGAATTATTTAGCTGGTGTAAATCAGAAAAGCTCTGTGAACAGCAGAGGAGTGATGCCAATTCACACCCTCCTCTCAGGGCTTGGCCCAGGGTGTCTGTAAATAGACAGAGACCTTCTGGAGCTTAGTTCGCTGGCCAAAGGGGGGAGCACAATGGTAAAAGTGTTGGTCCTGTTTTGCAATAAGACTGGTGCAGAAAGTACTGTGTGGCTGGCAGTGAATGGAGCTGAAGCTGTCTCAGGTTACTGAGCTCCATACAGGGCTACCTGAGTGAAATTCTCTGGCCTGGATGATCTCATGGTCCCTCCCGGCTTTAACGGTTATGAAGCTCTGTGAGATGAACATGTGTACCCTGGTTTTACAGCTAGTCACTTGCCCTGGCCCACACAGCAAGGCAGCAGCACAGACCTTGCAGCTCACACCACAGTCAGCGCCAGATTTAGGCACAAGCCAAGTAAGCCGTGGCTTAGGGCTTTCCATTATTAGGGCCTCTAAATATATCGGAGATAACTAAGAAGATTGATCATAATTGAAATTGATAATGCAAAGAAGGTTTCTTGCAAGACATTTGTTTTATTTAGTTGTTTTTTGCTGCTTTTTTGCCTATGTATATATGCAAATATAACAGTTTATCATTTTTTTGGATTACCCTTTCTGTTATAATGTAATACACTTTTTTCTCTTTATTTTTTATGGTATGGGGCCTCTGAATCTTGACATATCTTAGGGCCTCAGCATGTCTTAATCCGGCCCTGACCCCAGCCCGTGCTGCACGTCATATGAGAGCCCCTTTCAGAGGCAGCATTACGTAGCTGGTATGATTCCTGCCGTCTCTGCCTATATTTACTTTTCTTCCAAAAGGGCCCCTGCATTCAAGACCTTGTCTTGACAGGTGAAAAGGGACTGTTCAATGAGCTAAAAATTAATTGTCACTTATGTACAAGTGGTCATGATATGATCATGCTTATGATGTGCAAACAGAATAAAGTCCAGACCTATAATATACATACTTGGTGCTTTAAAAGGGCCCATTTCACAACACTGAAAAGGATTTTGAGCCAGATCAGCTGGGAGGAAAAAATGTAAATCAGAAAACTGTTACAGGGACCTGTAGTTGGGAGTTGTTTAAGATGACTTTATTGGATTCCCAAAAAGCCACGCTTGAGGACAAAGGCCGTATTGGTTTAAAAATGACTTGGTTCAAAGGGAACGGCAGTTTATAAAAAATAACGTATCACAAATGAAAGAAAGGGGACGTTGATAACACTCAATATAAATCAGATGCTAAGAATTATAGAAGATTGATAAGGAAACAAACACAAGGAGTAATCTACAGACAGGAGCATTCAAGATAAGAAGCAATTTTTAAAATATAATAAGGACAACCATATCAGTCCATTACTAGATGGAAATGGTAGAATTATCAGCACCAATGCAGAAAAGGCAAATATTTCTGTTCTGTATTTGGGGCGAGAAAAGATGTAGCCATAACATACGATGATGCTAACAGCTACAGCAGCTGACTCCGGCTCTTTCCCTTCTACTAGTCTCGCAGGAGGTTGGCAAACAGCAGCTACTAAAGCTAGCATGCCAACCCTGCCAGAATCTCAACCTGAGCTCCCAGGGCTTTCCAAGTCATGGGCTAGACCAGTCCATTAGTATATTATTTCCTTACTAGCTGCATTCTCCCTCATTGCGCCATCTTGTGTATTAGGAAAAAAACCAATACAACGCTTAAACTGAAAATAGAGAGAATTTCCAGCCACAAAAATGTCCCTGAGAGTAAGGTCAGGGCGGGGCAGAGTAAAGGGTAAAATAAGTTTCAGACTGGAGTTTATTTAGCTCTGTGTTTTGGAAAGGAAAATACCCACATTGTTTTCCCAGCTTACACAAACATTGCCTGCTCCAACTCTAGACAGACAAGCTGCTGTGAAGAAGCTGGGCATGCAACAGCTGCTGCAAATCAGCGTTGGACCGTAAATTCTAACAGCACTGGGGGGGGGGGGTTCCCCCACATAGAGAGACTCTCAGGCCCGGCCTGTGTTATCCTGAAAGACAAACTTAGCCTCAAACAACCCCCCTACTCTCTTCGGCTCTCCAGTTGTTGCAATGCTGTCCTCACAGGAGGGAACATTTTAGACACTGCCCAATTATGGTTTGCAACTGATTATTATGGCGGCAGCTCAGCGGGTGAGAGCAAAGGAGAGACGACGCTTTCAAAGGCCGCACTGCGTGTGGGGGCAGGGAAGTCTGGGAAAGGGGGCTACTGGAATCATGCTTGACGCAGGAGACAAGGCAGAAAGACCTAGGACACAACCGAAAGGGTTGCCTCAGCGAGCCTGCTGCCTGAATTCCAGGGCATGGGAGTTCTGCTCATGGAGGGTCAACGGAGCAGCCCCCGAGCAGCATGGAGGCTAAAAACAGTTTCTAGCGTCTTAATGCAGAGATCAGGGCCCCACCGTGCTAGGCGCTGCACATACACCTACTGGCCCCGAGCTAGAGGAAAGAATTTCTAGGCCTGGGCTAGGAATGAGGCTCAGACCTTCAGGCCAGCCCAGCGACTGTGTAGCGTTCTTGACAGGTCACAGCAAGTTTGATTGGCAGCAAACGAAGAAAAAAGGAAGGATCTGGTGAAACTATGTAGTTCCTCCTGCAAGGGGGTGGTGAATGTTTGCAGTACCGGAGAGAAAAGGGGATAGATGGCAGGACTGAGGGGTGGGGCTCAAGATGGATGGAATTGCAAAAAACAAATGAGCGTAATTTTAGTACAGGCTTGTTTTTGCATCTTCCTCAGGGGCTGGCTGGGCGTGGCTGGCTGCTGCTCACCTGCTGCCGTTCAGCCTCTCTGCAGGGCTCAGGGGGAAGGTCCACAGCAATTAAATTGTCCTACTGGGCTACAGCAGCTGACTCCGGCTCACTGGGCTTGGGTGCGAAAGTGCCATGTAGGGTGGCTCTCTCTCTGTAAGAGAAGCCTGTTGCACGTGGGCATTTCAGAACAGACACTTGGGGCCTTTAGATGGAGTCAGTCCAGCCTCGAAGGCAGAAGGGCATACGTTAAGGGACAGGGCACCAGCTGGCACTCAGGAGCCCCAGTTTTTAGCCCTGGTTGACCTTGGGCAAGTTGGCTTCCCCTCCTACCTCTTGTCTATAAACTTCCTGAGACAGGGCCCACCTCTCTGTACCACAGTCCCTGCTCTGGGTGCTGCCACCATAGAACCAGACAACCAAGCAGGATTCCACTGATGGGACACACCATGTTTCAGGGGCATGCTTATCAAAGGGCCAGGTTTGCTCTTCATGATGCAACACAGGGAGCTGGCAGGGGCGGGCCTGTGATTGGAACAGGGGGAATTACCAACTGGGCCAATGGCTGCTGTAGGGCCCAGGACACGGCCTCTCACTCTCTGGGCCTCCATGGCCCCACTGAGGAAATGGGGATAATATTACTTCACACAGGGAGGTGATGAGGACAAAGTCCACCAGTGACAGAGCTACAGGCCTGACCTACACTGAAAAGGAAGGTCGGCCTAACTGCATTCTAGGAGGGAGTGGAGGGGGCAGGACGAAAATGCTACACCCAAATGCCATAGCGATGCCGACCTAAATTTTAAGCATGGATGTAGGGAGGTGGCTGGCCAAGAGCATCCATCAACCTGTCACCCATCACACAGGGAGGTGATGTTCCTACAATGATGGGAAAAGCCCCTTCTGGGGCTGTAGGTTGCATCTACGCTATGGGGCGATTGCAGCAGAGCTGCGGTGCGGTACCTCATGCTGAGCTAGTCTCCATAGCGTACGCCCGGCCTCAGATGCTACGACCACGTAGCGCTGTCGATTTTAAGGCCACAAGGGACTAAGAGCTCATCTAATCTGACCTCCTGCATAGCATGGGCCAGAGAATTCCTCCCTGTTACATCTGTATTGAACCCAATAACTTGAGGTTAATGCTATGATCCCAAACTTTTTCCATGGGGCTCTGCATTATCCTGTCTGCCTCCCACCATGGGGGAGCCGGGGCCAGGAGTGGGGCTATGGTTGGGGCTGGAGGCAGAGTAGGGCTGCATAGTGTGGGGCAGGCCTGGGCCCTGCCACACCCCCTCACTCCTTCATTGGTCCTCTGTACCCCAGTTTTAGACTCTGGTCTGAAAGCATCTTCCAGAGAGGAAGCCTGTCTGGGTCTGAAGCCATCAAGAACATAAGAAGCCCCCTCTGTATTTGGCAGTTTGTGCCCCTATTGAATCACCCTCACTAGTGAAAACCCACCCCTTGTTTCTAATTTGACTTTGTCTGGTTTTAGTGGCCAGCCAGGTGTTCTTGTTCTGCTTTTCTTTGCTAGATTAAAGAGCTCTTTATTTCCCAGTATATTCAACCCCTGCTGGAACAGACGCAGAGGAGGATGCAGAGGAGGATCACGAGGAGGAGCTGAGAAATGCAAAACCTACCTTATGAGAGGCGAGACAAAGAGCTTGGCTTGTTTAGTGGAACCAACTGAAGGCTCAGGGGAGATCTGATCTGAGATAAATATCAGGGAGAGAGAACACTTATTAAAGTGCCACTGTAGACACCTGAACAAATGGCTATAAACCAGTTAGCAACAAGTTTAAGCTTGAAATTAAACGAGGAGTGAAATTCTCAGCCTTCCGAGGGGAGCAGTGGGAACAAAAATCCTAACTGGCTTCCAGACTGAGCGTGACAAGTTTCTGGAGGGATGGAAAGATGAGGCCGCCAACAATGGCATTTAGTTGATCTGCAATTGACAGCAGCAAGTATCTCCAATGGGCGGTGATGGGACACCAGATGGTGAGGGCTCTGAGTTACTGCAGAGAATTCTTTCCCAGCTCTCTGCCTGGTGGGTCTTGCTCACATGCTCAGGTTTTAACTAATCACCCTATTTGGGGTCAGGAAGGTATTTTCCCCCAGGATAGATTGACAGAGACTCTGAGGGGTTTTTGCCTTCCTCTGCAGTATGGGTTATGGATCACTTGCAGGTTTAAATTGGTATAAATGATAGATTCTCAAAACTTGAAGTCTTCACACCATGATTTGAGGATATTAGTAACAGAGGCAGAGATTCAGGATCTATTACAGGAGTGGGTGAGGGAGATTCTGTGGCCTGTGATGTGCAGGAGGTCAGACAAGACGCTTACAATGATATCTTTTGACACTTGGTCTATAAACCTACACTGTAATCAAGTCACCTCAATCTTTTAAATGATATACATCAGCAATACTCAGATTGCACGGGTTCAAGAGCCAAATTAGTGATCCCCATTACCTAAGAGAATCTCAGTAGTATGAATTCATTGTTCCATTTACCATAGTACTAGAGATTTATATTAACGCAGCATGACAGAGGAAATAGAGTCAAATGTAATTTTTTTTTTATTCTCACAGCAAAATGACTGACCAGGTGTTACTATTTTATCAGCTACAGTTAGTTAGTAACATAGTAAAAGTTTCCTGATGTATTTACATCATCCTGGGTAATAATTCAAGTCACACTGTTTTAATATCACGCACCACATGGAGCCACATTAAAGAGCCACTTGCAGCTCCTGAGCCTCAGTCTGAGTATCGCCAATACACTACGTTAGATGCAACAAATCCATATGGCTAAAGCATTGAGAGAAGTGCCCCAATGGAAATATGCGCTATTTCTACCCAAAGTGCAAGCATCATTCCCAACCCCACTAACTCAATGCCCGTTGTGTCCCAACCTACAACACTGCTGTTGTCAGTGGCCAGGCAAGTTCTCTGTAGGCACAGAAACATCTTGTACAATTTAAACCACCAGTTTTATGTAATATGCAGGAAGACTGCTGGTAACTGAAGCCATTTGATGCGTGTTAGCTTCCTCGACCTCACCAAAGCGACATCGGAGCCTTCCGCGCATCAATCTTTAATGCCAACAATCTAATAGCCCAACAGACCCAGTGAGATTCACTAAGAAGAATCATGGCTGGCAAAGTCTCTCAGTCTTTTGCCATTGTCCTGGCTGATCGGACCTTCCCAGCACCCAAAAACAAGCAAGTGGGATGTGGAAGAAAGTCCAGGGGAGATGGGAAACAAGAGGGTTCAGAGCACCACCAGATCCTGGAGTTTTCTTTTGTGGTGGTTCTGCCCAAGGGAAAAAGAGGGAAGTCGGAGTGTTAAGACAAGAGAAATGCTACCTGCGCTATGGGAGTGAAAGACGAAGGGCTTTTATTACAGTAGCGTCTGGAGCTAGGGCTGCACAGACACTGTGACAGACAGTTCCGGCAACGAAGAACGTATAATTTAAACACAGACAAGGGAAACTGAGGCACGGAGCCAGGAAGCAACTTGCCCAAGGTCACCCAGGAGGCCGGTGGCAGAGCAGGGACTAGAACGTCTGACACCTGAAGTGGGCCTCACACTATGGGCTGCCGTCACCTCAGAGCAGCTGGTGCTCCTCAGCCATTTTGGCCATTTAGTTTTTGGGACCCAGCAGAGGTTTCTTTGTGTAGTAAGCAAGACCGTCACAGTCATTCACCCGTCAGTTACGGCAGCAATTAAAATGAAAGCCAAGTCTACATTTAACACTTGGGTCCATGGGGTTACTTTGCTCAGGGGTGTGAAAAATTCACACCCCACCATGCCTCACATAGGCCCCTGAACGCCCAGACTACTCATAGTTTATTTGATGGAAGACTGTTTCTGGCCAGCTGGCTACTGTCACTTTGTAGCTTCCAGAACCCATAGCTGTGGTGTAATCATGCTGCTCTAGCTCCTAGAGTGTGGCTGAGCCATAAGCGGAGGCATACACGGCTATAAACAGATTATTTCAAGTGATAGGCATGTGGAATACGGGCCCTGGTCCCACACATGCTTAACCAGATGGCCCCTCTCTCCCTCCAACTGAACAGCTTGAGAATCAGCTTCCTTTTCAGAACCAAAAAGGGGCGCTTCCAGCCCAAGACAACACCGTGGAGGGAGCCGAGCCCAGGGAAATCCCAACCCTATCTCAGTGAAGTGGCCATTATGCAAGACGCCATCTGTTTGAAATGGCAGGGAACTTCTGTACAGCGAGATCTCAGGCCTGGCTCCCACCCAGCGTGCACAGCAAGGTCGGTTGCCAACAGCCAGGGTGGAAAAAAGCTGAGCAAAGCCGTCACAGCTGACCTGGGGGAGAATCCATCTCCATCCGGCATCGGGGAATCACAGCAGCCCCTCACTCCTAATGAAGATGGAATGAAAGGAGGAAACTGTTCAACTGGAAATGGTTCTGCGTAGTGCCCTGTGGAGCTGAATGGGAAAAGCATGGCATATTGTGGACAGCGTATAAAAGGAGCTGGGGCTTTCAAAGGAGAAAGGTTTGGGCGGCTGTTTTCACCACAGAATTGGAAAGGGATTAACTGTCTGAAGCCTAAAAATTTAGCAACACTCTTGTCTCGCAGCCAGGGAACATAACCCAGAAGTCCCAGACCTTCCCACTGCCACCTCTGAATTAGAAATGGAACCCAGGAACCTCAACACCATGCCCCCCTGCTCTAACCATTAGACCACACATTTCCTTTCCCCAAATCAGGAATAGAACCCACGATTCCTCACACCCTGTGCCGTTCTTTAATTAGTTCTCGTTCGTTTTCTCTCTCTCTCTCTCTCTCTCTCCTCCCCCCCCCCGGGGGGAGGGGTTGCTAGAGAAGCACATGCAAGTTGCCACCTGCATGTCTCAATCTCCTGCAGCAAACCAGGGGGGTGTCAAGGTGAGACAGCTATGGCTACCAGAGAGCCTGACCCCTTAGCAACTGCCCCCTCGGCAGCATGAAGGCACATGGGTTGCTCTGGCCATATTCCCCTTTGCCAGCTGCCTGAATGGACATGGAGCAAAGAACTAAACTGTAGTTTAACCACAGGCCCGTCCTGCTTAGGGTCTCTGATAGTTATGCTCTGGTTCTTCTCTCTCCCTGCCCTGCAAAAGGGACCATAAGCTGCTGGTTCCTGGCAATTTGAGGGGGCAGGACGGATATTTGATTCAAATGGCTGAACTAGGAACAATAGTCTCAAGTTGCAGTGTGGGAGGTCGCGGTTGGATATTAGGAAAGTCTTTTTCCCTAGAAGGGTGGTGAAGCACTGGAATGAGTTACCTAGGAAGGTGGTGGAATCTCCATCCTTAGGGGTTTTTAAGGTCTGGTTTGACAAAGTTCTGGCTCCGATGATTTAGTTGGGTTTGGTCTTACTTTGAGGAAGAAGTTGGACTAGATACCTCCTGGGTCCCTTCCAACCCTAATCATCTATAATTCTGTGAAAACAGCCACCTAAAACTCTAATGTAACTGGACATAAGCTTTTGCCAGTCCTTGTCAGTAACTGCCACTTTTCATCACTGTAGCAAGAATGAGAATGAAAGCAAGAAGTTGAAGCAGAAGAGTCCTGGAATCAACCCGTGAACATGCTGTTAAATTTCACCCAAAGACCCTGATAAACTGTGTCATTCAAACTTTGTTCTCAATAAGAATTCCATGGACATGAGTCAGTCAAGTGTGAACTCAACCCTGAATTGGAACTCAAGTTTGATGGACGGGCTATAGATTTAATCTGGAATAATAGATACCACAAGGGAAGCACAGTTAAGTGATTTTTCCGGGCAGCAAGGGGAATCTTTGGAGATTAAATTGTGTCACGCAGGAAGATGCATCATGTATTAGCTCAACAAAATTCTCTTTCCTATAATCAAACACGGGTAGCAAAGTCTAGAGCTATGGCAGCTGATCTGTGCAAAGCTGCCTTGAGTCAACAGTGTGCTGTTGCCGTCAAAAAGGCAAATGGTATATTGGGCTGCATCGGTAGGACTGTTGCCAGCAGATTGAGGGATGTAATTATTCCCCTTTATTGGGCACTGGTCAGGCTGCATCTGGAATACTGCATCCAGTTTTGGGCTCCCCACTACAGAAAGGAAGTGGACAAATTAGAAAGAGTCCAGCGGAGGGCAACGAAAATGATTAGGAGGCTGGGGCACATGACGTACCAAGAGAGACTGAAGAACTAGGCTTAGTTGGTCTGCAGAAGAGAAGACTGAGGGGAGATTTGATAGCAACCTTCAACTACTTGAAGGGGTGCTCCAAAGAGGAGGGAGCTAGGCTATTCTCGATGGTAACAGAGGACAGAACAAGGAGCAATGGTTTCAAGTTGCAGCTGGGAAGGTCTAGGTTGGATATTAGGAAAAAACTTCTCACTAGGAAGGTGGTGAAGCATTGGAATGGGCTATCTAGGGAGGTGGTGGAATCTCCATCTTTGGAGATGTTTAAGGTCCAGTTGGACAATACCCTGGCTGGGATGATTTAGTGGGAGTGGTCCTGCTTTTAGCAGGGGGTTGGACTAGATGACCTCATGAGGTCCCTCCCAACCCTATCAGTCTATCAGGGCCATCTCTGGGGGGGGAGGGGGGGGTGAATGGGGCAATTGCCCCGGGCCCCACGGTTACATGGGTCCTGTGCTGTCCCACTCCCAGAGGGGCCGTGAGGGGCCTGCACCGCGGCCCCCCCACGGCCACACACTTCCCTGCTGCAGGCTGCCTTCTGCAGGGAGCCAAAGGCAGCGGGGCAGGCCGGGAACACTAAACCCAGCCTCTGGGCTAGCCCTCCCCGCCCCTGGGGCGGAGCAGGCAGGTCCAGGGGCAGGGCAGGTGGGCGGGGCCCACCTCTGGGCCAGCCTGCCCCATGCAGCCATAGCCAGCCCTCCCTGGCAGGGTGCCCTCGGCCAGAAACCGCCCGGGCTGGCTGCCTGTGGGGTGGAGCAGCCCGCCTCCCCACCTAGGCCAGTTGGCCCTGGGCCCCGCTCCCCCCCCCGGGACGGCCCTGGAGTTTATGACCATGTTAGTCCACAGATCGGTACCTCACATTTTTTTACTCACCCATTGCTAGCCTGCCAGAAGTAGAAAGGCCTGGTATATGATGTGGGTGAGGAGGTGATTAATTTTACCGACACAGTTAACACAGTACAACTTCTAGTGTGGATGCAATTATACCGGCCTAAAAGTACCATATAGTGAGATAAGCTTATTTTCCTCCTCATGCGAAAATAGGCTATGCTGGTAGAAACACTTTTATAACACTGATATAAATGCATTCAAACAAAGGCAGTTACATTACTTTAATGGTACCAGCATAGTTAACTGGAACACATGTTTAGACAAGACCTTCATGTTGATAGTCTGTGAACAGAGAAGCATTTCAGTGATCTTGTCCTTTATGGGACAAACCACTGGAGTTGACGACCTCTGGCTTGCAATAGCGAGCTACACTTTGCATTTAGACAGTAAATTAATAACAAGTTTCATTGTGCAGATAAGCCCCAATTACTATTCAAGGTCACTCTCCCCAGCAAGAAAGCTATAGGGTTACATTGATGGTATGGTCTAGCGTATGGAACAGCAACCTGGGACCCAGCTCCCTTGAGGCCCAGACTCCTGTTCTCGCCACTAGCCCATATCATCTCCCCCTTGAGACTTGCAGAAAGACACTTACTACGTGCATTAACACATCTAATGCGAAGTTACTGGAGACCGTTCAACTAACCAGGCCAGCCACCGTGACACATTGGAACATGCAAACCATACTCTGGGAGTGAGAAAACCTTTCCATAGCATTGGAAGGGAGGAGTGAGTCTAGACTTGAATAGGAAAAATGACAGTCAAGTCAGGCAGAGAAGGGAAATTTTATCCGAAGCAGTGGCATCAGTTCTGGCTTTGGCATAGGAGCCGTGACAATAGGTGCTACGGCAGAAGGCAAGGTAGCATTAAAGAAGGAACAGCTCCTGAAGCATGGAAGGTTGGGGTCAGCAACCCAAAAGATAAGATGAGCCATTAAAAAAAATTCCTTCAGTAACCAAGTGTTTTGAGAGCCGCATTGAGTGTAGTCTCCTGGCTGGGGAAGCTGGGAGCTGGGCGAGGGTGCCTGCCACAGGTCCCCTGGCAGGGGGGAGGGAGCCCAGAACCAGGAGCAGGCCCCCTACAGGGTCCCCCAATGGTGTTGGGAGCCCGAGGCCTGGCAGGGGCTGCCCTCAGGGTCCCCCAGTGGCAGGAGGGACCCGGAGCCGCAAGGGGGCAGCCAAAAAGCCGCATATAGCAGACCATATTGCCGGAGCCCATATTGCAGACCTCTGCTCCCCACTACCAGCTTTCGTTTGGTGTGAAAGCTTTTCATCAATTGCAGATGGTCCTTTTATTTAGGCTTCTGCTCTGAGATGTCTTGGTATGTACTTTGAAAATTCAAGCAGCAGGAGATCATTAAAGCCACAGCAGGGGAAATGAAGCAAAAGCCCGTTTAAAAAAATTGTCCACTTCTTTAAGCCAACTATGCAATCTCCAGTCAATTCCAGTCATTCCATTTTTTGTTAGGAGAGAACTTGGATACTATTAGAACTCAGCTATGAATTTGGCACCTCACAAAAGAGAAAGAGGAATTTCCTCCAGGGGTATAAACAAATGCATTCTTTTCAGTTCCTTCTACATGCGCTGGAGAAACCCAGAAACAGTTTCCTTCTCTTTTGTAATAGGGAAATGCCGCAAGTGAACTATGAAGACTGTGGGGCTCATTCTGCATTTGAGTTCAGGTATCAACACTAACGGGGCTGTTCCATTATAGTCTGAGCCATGTTATTAGGCTCAATGTAACAGGGGTAATGGAGTCCAGTTTTGTACAGGTCAGACTAGATGATCCAGTGGCCTCTTCCAGCCTTAAATTCTAGGATTCTTTGTCCAATCTGGATAGCTCACAGAAGCACAGGGTACCAAAAAGCTGGTTTTTCTCTTATTAAATTCAATGGTAAGACTTCCATTGGCTTCAACAGGAACATAGACTTGCCCTATTCCACTAGTCCATTAAGGTACCACCCAGAGGCCCCAACAGAGCCCCATTGTGCCAGGTGCTGCCCAGACCCACCAATTCTTTCCCCAAGGAACTTAAGTAGACAAGATAAATACAGGGTGGTTAGATGAAGAAACAGAAGAGACAATGGGGATGACTTATCCAGTCACACAGGCAGCGATTGGCAGAACCAGGCTAGAACCCAAGTGTCCCACTTCTCCAATCCACTACCCTAACCATTAAGATAGACACTGGACTAGATGGAGCAGTTTGAGAGGGCCCAAACCAGCTGCTTCAGGTGAGTATGTAAAAACATCTGTAGAAGGCAACTATAGGCTACCCTAAGGAAACGTCTTCCTAGCTCCCAGTACTGAGCAACTGGCTTATGCTCTGGCATGTAAGAGTTTATATCCCTTCTAAATGTACTCCTACCAGTATATTTACTCGGTCAACCTGGATACTCCTGTTCTCCACAGATATGTCCAGTCTTATTTTATATCCGGCTGACCTCTTGATTTCACTGATATACTGGGGCAAGACGTTCCACAACTGCAATGAGTTGTACACCGAGTAGAAAATGGGAATTGCAGAGTTTCAGATTGCTGTATCCTAAATTCAGAGGCTGACGTTCAAAAGGATTTTACACTAAATGCTAAACTCTGGTGAGCACAGGGCAAAGTGTAATAGACCAAGGCTCTAAAGATCAGAAGGGACCAACATGATCATCTAGTTTGACCTCCTGCATGATGGAGGCCACAGAACCTCACCCACCCACTCCTGTAATAGGCCCCTCACTTACGACTGTGTTAAAGTCCTCAAATCATGATTTAAAGACTTTAAGGTTCCGAGAATCCACCAGCAATTGAGTCATGCCCCATGCTACAGAGGAAGGCAAGCCCCTCCCTCCCCCTGCAGAGCCCTAGCCAATCTGCCCTGGTGTAAAATTCCTTCCCGACCACAAATATGGCAATCAGCTAAACTCTGAGCACGTGGGCAAGACTCACCAGCCAGATGCCCAAAAAAGAATTTGCTGTAATAACTCAGAACCAACCCTATCAAACAACCATCTCAGGCCTTTGGCGAATCTACCACCAGTAGTCAAAGATCATAAAATGCTAAACTAGGCTGTCCCATCATAACATCCCCTCCATAAATGTATCAAGCTCAGTTTTGAAGCCAGCTAGGTGTTTTGACCTCCCTTTTTTGGAAGGCTATTCCAGAACTTCACAGCCAGGACAGTATTTATACATGAACACACAGCAGACAAGATGCTGAACTTCTTCTATTGGCTCTACTGTATTTCCAGAGCTATAATGCTATTACTGTGTGTGGGTGTTGGACTTTTATATGTTTACACAGTTCACTGCTATGGAAAGAAACCATGTTGCATTCCATAACATTAATATCATCCAGGCCCCAGAAAAGAAGATCAATTCAGATCATTTTTGCCACGGAAGGTGGGGAGGGGGTCAGGAAGTGAAGTGATGCTAAAGAGTTTGTGCTGGAAAAAATTACGCAGCAGGAGTTTGCGGTACCCTCAGCTGTGCTCAAATGTTTGCATGCAGACACTGGAAGGCAGTTGAAATGCTGGATTTCAGTTTCCCTTTAGTGTTCCTGTTGGTGAAGAATTCACACACACAAGACGCACGAATGTGTTTCAATCTCTCCACTTTCTGGGTTGGAAAACTATGATCATGCTCTGTCACTAGCAGCCATTCTAGCCATCATCAGGGAGGATGGGTAGGGTGGTTTATTGAGGGTGTATACTAACGTTTGAAAACTGAACAGTTTGATACACAGTGTGTTTGGGAATTTTTGCTCTTCTAGTCAAAGAAGATGGAGTGCAGCAATGGGAAGCAAGAAAGACTATTTGTGGGACTTCCCAGTTTGGAAGGCAACAAGTAGAATCCAGAGAAAGAGGGGGGCTGTGGAACTGAGGATGTTGTTATGGAAAGTTTTAGCTGAAACCATCTATTATGCCATCGTTAATATGCACAGAATGTAGGTAAGAATCAAAGAATAGAATCATAGAAACATAGAACTAAGAAGGGACCATGAGAGGTTATCGAGTCCAGTTCCCTGCACTCATAGCAGGACCAAATACCATCTTAAATTACCCCTGACAGGTGTTTGTCTAACCTGCTCTTAAAAACTTCCAATGATGGTGATTCCACAACCTGCCCAGGCAACTTATTCCAGTAGTTAATCACCCTGACAGTTAGGAATTTTTTTCCCTAATGACCAACCTAAATGTCCCTTGTCATAATTTAAGCCCATTGCTTCTTGTCCTATCATCGGCTGTTATGGAAAATAATTTTTCTCCCTCCTCCTTGTAACAACCTTTTAGGTACTTGAAAACTTTTCATGTCCCCTCTCAGTCTCTTTTCCAGACTAAACAAACCCAGTTCTTTCAATCTTCTCTCATAAATCAAGTGCTCCAGACCTTTAATCATTCTTGTTGCTCTTCTCTGGATTTTCTCCAATTTCTCTACATCTTTCCTGAAATGAGGCACCCAGAACTGGACACAATTTTCCAGTTGAGACCTAATCAGGGTGGAGTAGGGCGGAAGAATTTCTTCTCGTGTCTTACTTACAATACTCCTGTTAATACATCCCAGAATGGTGTTTGCTTTTTTTGCAACAGTGTTACACTGTTGACTCATATTTAACTTGTGGTCCACTATGACACCTTTCCACAGTACTTCTTCCTAGGCAGTTATTGCCCATTTTGTATATGTGCAATGGATTATTCTTTCCTAAGCGGAATACTCTGGTCTTGTCCTTATTGAATTTCATCCTATTTACCTGGACTATTTCACCAGTTTGTCCAAATCATTTTGAGTTGTGATCCTATCCTCCAAAGAACTGGCAACCCCTCCCAGCTTGGCATCATCCGCAAACTCTGAGTGTATTCTTTATGCTGTCATCTAAATCATTGATCAGAGAGGACAACAACCTGAATCAGGCAAGGAGACCCTGGGCTGAGTGGAAAGAACCTTCTGGGTCTTTAAGACTCTCTCAGAGCATATCATCGCAAGGAGTTATTGATGATCACCCTTTGCTCTGGTTGGGTCAGTGACCAGGACCTCTCTCTGGCAATCTGACCACCCTATGAAGACTAAGGAAGACACAGCCAATCAGAACAACAGGATAATTACCATGGAGATTTGACACCACATAGGAGGATGCATTTTTTTTTTAGCTTTGCAGGTCTCCATTAGTGAGTCTGAATGGTAAAACAAAAACAAACCCATCCACTATGCGAAGTCATAGAGCCCAGGTCAACTGAATAGCAGCATAGACTTGGCCTAGAGTCCAGGGTCTGAGACCTTCTCCCATTTCTGGGTCTCAAAGCCCAGGCTCCAGCCCAAATGGGAAGATCTACACTGCTATCTTCAGCCACACGGCACAAGCCCAAATAAGTTGACATGGGTAAACATCTTGAGATAAACCCAAAATGCTAATCCAGGACGAGTGTTCAAGTGAATTATGGAAAGTGGTGGCCCATTTGATACACCAGTTAGAAAGCCAATATGCTTTATTCATATACTAAACTGGTAATGCCTACCATGTAAAACCAATACTAAGTGTGGAGACAACACAAGAAGTTAGGAGATGGCGGCAAATAGTGAGAGGCAGGCTGCTAAGCAAATGCATCTAAGTATGCTCTATTCAGGCAACATAGGCATCCAGAAAAGTGGGAGTATTTGTGTAGGAAATCTTGGCATTATATGGAAGGCATTCCATTATACATACTCTGTGTTTCTAATTTAACTCAGCTAACCTTGAGTTCAATTCCAACTCAGTAGCAGATTCCAGCACAACTGTCGACAATCCTCTACAATGAATAAAACTAAAATAGGATAAAGCATGGATTTTCCAAACAACAATCTGTAAACATTTGCAAAAGAAACTCATGGTAAATCTGCGGCCATCCACTCTGGTTACTTACTACGGGCCTGATTCAAAGCCCATTATAGTCAGCAGAAATCGTCTATTGATTTCAGTGGGCTTTGGATCACAGAGTATGAAGCCAAAGGAACTAATTTTGCACCCAGTTCAACAAAGCACATAAGCTTTTGTTAAAGTTAAGCATGCACTTATGTTTTTCTGACTTAGGGTCTAAATTCTTTATCTCATCACTAAGACCATCCCTCGATCTTCAAAACTGTGAAAATAGACGATTTAAAAAAAAAAATCAGATTTATATAAAAAAAACAAGGAGTCCTGTGGCACTTTTAAAGAATACCAATTTATTTATCACATGAGCTTTCATGGAAGAAATCCCACTTTGCGAAATCTTCACCAGACTTCTTTATAACAGACGTTAACATATTTGATCAATTGTTCTCCATGTCCACCGAAAATAGGACAAAAAGTAACAGGCTTAATCTGTTTCAAGGGAGATGCAGTTTGGATATTAGGAAAAATGTTTCAACTCTAAGGGTTGTTAAGCTCTGGAATAGGCTTCCAAGGGAGGCTGAGAAAACCCTATAACTGGAAAAGTTAGACACACACCCATCAGGTATGGTCTAGCTTTACATGGTTCTGCTCAGGGCTGGATTATCACAGGGTATCTGGCTGAAAGGGTGGTCCTGGGCTCCAGTCCCTAAAACCCCTGCTATAATCCAGCATGTCCTGCCCTGCTCAGCAATGGCAGGGCAGGAGCTCTATGCTCCTGTCCTGCCCCTGGGCTGGCTGGTCTGCCCCCAGCAGCGGGGGGCAGGAGGGCTGCGGTGGGGGACAGCCTGGGGCCCCCAGGCCAGTTAATCTGGCCCTGTTCCTGCCTCAGTGAAGGAAGGCTGGTCTTGACCATGCCAAGTCGCTTCCTGCCCTACATATCTATGATTCTATTCTGTACTTAAGAGAATTCACCACCTTTCCAGGATGAAAGATCTCAGCTGGAGTCACTGTGGATAGTTCTCTGAACACATCAATGTGCAGCAGCTATCAAAAAACCTAACAGAATTTTAGGAACCATTATGAAAAGGAACAGATAATTGGACAGGAAATATCATATCACTACATAAATCTGTGGAACATCCTCATCTTGAATACCGTGTGCAGTTCTGATCACCCTTTCTCTAAAAGATATACAGAATCAGAAAAGGCAAACATTATTATGGATTTGGAACATCTTTTTAATCACTCTCAGATGGAAGACTGGGACTGTTTGGTTTAGAATAGAGATTACTAAAGTGGAACATGATAGGTCTATAAAATCATAAATGGCGTGGGAAAAGTGATTAGGGAAGTGTTATTTATCTCTTCACGTAACACACAAACTGTGGGTCACCCAATAAAATTAATAGGCAATAGGTTTAAAAACAAACAGAAGGAAGTACTTCACACAACACACATTCAAGTTGAGGAATTCATTGCCAGGGTATATGTAAAGACCAAAAGGTATAACTGGGTTAAAAAAAGAATTAGGGAAATTCATGGAGAACAGTTGGAGATGCAACACCATACTCCAGATGTCCATAAACCTCTGACTGCCAGAAGCTGGGAGTGGACAACAGGGTACAGAACACTCAGTAATTGCCCTGTTCATTCCTTCTGACATCTCTGTCACTGGCTACTGTCAAAAGACAATATAGTGGGCTAGATGGCCCATTAGATTGACTACCTAGTATGACCTTCCCTATGTCCTTATGCAAGAGATGGACAGCCTTCCACACTGTAAGATCTTTGGGTCAGGAACCATCTTTTTGTTCCATATTTGCAGAGTGCCTACCACAACTAAGGCTCTTACGCAATACCAACAAATAATCACACACGGGCCATTTTGTTCAGGGAGCTGCGAGGTTGAATCATTGAGATCTGGTGTGAGCAATCCAAGAAAGAAGCAGACAAAACAGCCAGGGCTGCTTCTCAGCAGTTATTAGTTGAACTTTCTTTTTATTGGTCAGTGAAATCTATGGTAGCATAAATGAAAGTATACTGTGTAATAAGACTGATTACAAAGCGCCATCTAGTGTTCATTACAGCAGTGCATTTAAACTAGAGTAAAAAGTTGCCAACCCAATATTTAAATTAAAAAAAAAAATGTTTTTGTCAATAAGCAATTGAAGAATTAATTCAGGTCACTTCTCTTATGACTAGTGAAAACCAGGCTACATGTTATATCTTACTATGGAGATTTTACAGCCCTGCTCATTACCTCCATGGCTCTCTGCAGGCTTATAGAATGACAGCCTAGAATTCCCTACAACCAGGGTAAAACAAGGGTGTGGGACAGTTAAAATGCTTTTTAATGATTCATTAAATATTTTAGCCTCTAAAAAAGCATCTAGTCTCTCTCTCATGAGCCAGGACAGTGCAGAATTACAGGCTGACCAGGAATATCCAGGTTCCAAGGGCAAGCAATGTTTCTTCCAACTGCACCACTAAGTGCACTTGTTTTAAGACCAAATCAAATGGCATCCTCTCCTTTTTCCATCTCTTATGCAAGTCCTTAGGAGTCTGTTCTTCCTCTGATGCCGGTGCATTACCCCCACTAGTACCCATGGGAATCCTGCTGGTACAGACACAGAAAAGCCCCCTCCTATTTGGTTCTCAGAAGAGCGGAGTGTTTGGTGCTAATTTTAAAACAAAGGTGCCTCGGAATCCACATTGCTGCTCTTTCTTCCTCCCACTCCCCTCCCACCCCCTTTTAAAAAGAAATAAAGTACTATAAAAGACTCAGCCCTCCTTAACGCTGTGTAGGCAATAGATACAGTATGTTTATGCAAAGGAAAACTGACAATTAATACCGTCTTTCAATAAATAGAAAATGTACATTTAATCATCCCTTTTTCAAAAAAATACTTTCATTATAAGGAAAAAAATGACCTGAAAAAATCCTAGCGGTTCTAAAGAAATTCAATAGATTCCTCTCTAGTCAATTCATTATGGCATAGTTAAGGCGGGAAAGCTTTGGAATCAGGGAAATAGTTGAAACTTTGTAGTTTATAGAAAAAATACTCTTCAAATTTTTTTTATTGGAAACGTAACTTTGTTTTAAGTTCACATTTTTCTTTTTTGATTAAAAAAAGCTATCAACTATACCTAACTGCAATAAAAAAAATGGCAGACAAGCAAATGCCAGAAACTGACCACACCAGTAAGTTCCTACAGAAACCTCTGTCTAATAACGGATGACGCACAGCAGTAGCCTGTGATCAGGCCCCCTCTCCTGCAGTCTCAGCTCCCATGGTAATTAAGGAGAGTTCTGCTTGTGCAAAAATTGCAGGGCTGGATTAAATAGGAGAACAAATGTTTGAGGAAACTTGCCCTGCACCAGCTAAACTCCTACCATCTGCCAAACTACAGGGCAATCAGATCCTGGCATATGAGAGTCTGTCTGTGTTTTTCTCTTTCACTCTTTCAGACTCCTATCAACTATTTACAGGTTTACATTCACACCACAGTACAGCAATCTGGGTTCAAACAATCTTCAGAGAGGGATGACAGTACAGTCAAACTTCATTAATAAGAATATAATGTCAGTGAGTGCTGCAACTGGAGAATTAAAACACCCAGCTAAGCCGTTTTAAAAATAAAATAAGAGCAGTGACCATCTCTGTGGCAAAAACTTAAGATATTAAAATCAAATTTGTTTTAGAAGAGTGAATTGATTCAGTGCCTGTAGACAGCCTCTTCCTAGTTAGTCGGTTGTTGTTAGTTACCATTGTGTGTTGGTGTCAGCCTCAGAAATAAATAAAACTGGTTGGTTATATTCAACTTATTCCACGTGGCTAAGATTTTCTGGAGCACTTAGTGATTTTGGGTCTCAAGATTTTGGGGTGTAACTTCAAACACCTTAGAGGGGCCTGACTTTGAGAAAGTAATTTTGAAAATGAGGCCCTGGCTGGATGTCCAAAAATCACTAGAGACTTGGTTTACATCACCCTCCTATTGGAATCAGCCAGAAACAGAGAGGAATCCCTTTAGAAAAGGAAATGAGATGGAAGGATGATGCTTTGTTGGCATTTCTTCCCCCCTACGAATGCCCAGATTTTTCAGAAGAGAGCTTCTTACAGGGCCAGGGCCTAAGAGTCCTCACCTTTCACTGTGTTCAGTGGTAGATGAAGACAGAAAATGCAAATTGCAAATGTGGAGCTGCCGTTTTGGTTCCTGTGTAAAGCAGTGTAAAACTGTTAAAGTAATACACAGTTATCTTACTTTTAGGGACCGTTACACTAACACAGTGATCTACCAGAGCCTCTGATACTTTATACAAAAAGCAACATCTGTTTAATTAAAGCTGTGGTTTAATTAAATTGATTTAAAATAAATGCAAGAGGCTCATGTCAACAGTCACCTGGCTTCTACCTCAAGTCAATCAGGAATCAGCTTAAGCTATACAGAAACAAGGCACGCCAGCCAAAATACGGTCCACGGGGGGGGGTTCGCACCATTTTAGATAAAATGCAGGTCTTCACTGCCATCAGTTCAAACTTCCCGATTGACTGCTCAGGTCTGCGTAGACTCGCTCAGCCAATCAGGAAGTTTGATCCTAGACCACCACCAGGGCAGCTGAATGGAAGGACGGCCCCCCTCCCTTCAACCCAGCAGAACAGACAAGCTGGGAGTTCAGGCGGTGTAGATCTGCCCAGAGTCTTATCTACATGAGACAGTTACACTGGTTTAAACAACACAGTTTAATTACACCAAGGCAAACTCCTGTGTGGACACTTATGTTGGTTTGAGAGTAGCTTCTTCTAGTTTAGCTTAAGCTGACTCCTAATTGGAAGAGAATCCATCTATTTTAAATCACACCTTTAGTTAAAACAGTACCACTCTGCCCATAAACACATGGCATCAATCAATCAATCCCTTAAAATACATTAACATTACACAGGTGCAGCTCGTGTGTTCAGACAAAGCCTCGGTGTGTAAAGGAGAAGGCGGCTCTCAGATCATTTTCTGGTATAACTAGACTGTCACCTTTTTCGCTGCTCCCTTCCCCACTCTCCCCCAAGTTAAGTACAATGGACTGACTTAAAATGGAAAATAATTGCATAGTTCTGCCTTTTTCAACCAAGAAGGGAATGTTGTAAAGCTGTGAATTTACTGGTATGATTAAAATTATTTCAAATGTTCAACCTTGCAATGAGGACAGTTCCGGTCTGGGTACCACAGTTACAAATGTCTGTGCAAACACTGCAGTTCTAAAATGATGCCCACCCGCAAAATAACGTGCGGACAGACAGGCCCTGTCCATGCTAATGCTGCTGGGGCTAGGGGGCTGGAGAGGGAAAGCTGTGAACCACATCATAGAAGTGTGTTTAAATTATGTAATAGCTATGCTTTTCTTATTACAGTTCCTTTAGCTCTGTTATCAAAAAATATCTTTAATATTATCCATTGTTCAAAGGTCAGCTATGGCTCAACAAAATAGAGCCAAATTAATTCTATTCAGCAGAACAGAGGTAGTATGGAAATTACTTGCTCAAGTAGAAAAATCAAGTTAGAGAGAAAAGGTGTGAGTGTGCGTGTGTGTTTGTGACATCAGCAGCAACCTGGCATGGACTCAGTTTCCAGTGCTGCAGGATCCTCTACATGTCCTTTCTATTTCTCCACACTGATGGTTATTGCTGGGTGGAGACACTGACCTCATTTGTACGTTGATTCTTACTAAGCAGGTTTGACTGTATCAGTAACAGAATGGTTTTGCACAGTAATTCTGTAAGAAAACGCAAACACTCAGTATTGCGGCCTTCCCCCCCCAAACGTTTAAAAATAAAATTTTAAAAATATAGTCAAGCCTGTCTAAAGGGTACAGCTCTGAACCTGCTGCTAAGAGGCACGCTCAGAAGACGTAGGAGGGAAACGGGTCCCGAGGTGACAGCACCCCCACCTCAGAGCCATTACACTGAAATAGTCCATTTCCAACTTTAAATTCTTTTCAGTCCCAGCAAAGAATAGAACCAAAACCAATGCTAAAATCTCTTATTAAAAAGGTCCATGATATTTAAACTAAAGTTGCTGGGCTGTTTTGCTAACTCCTCTGAAAAGATGTTTTAAATTAGTTTTAGTTGGAATCCAACTGAAAGGACCCAGTCATGGTATGCTCCACATGCCTTAACTTAAAAGCTTTGGTCTGGTTGATTGGATCATTTTAAGAGCCTGGTGTTAACTCCCTGCTTTCCCCAGGTGCTCTGACCTAAGCAGTGGTTTGCTAATCTCAGTCATCCTTTGCCAGAAGAAACCTGTTTGACGGCATCCCCCTCTCTCTTTCAGAGTCTCCTGGTAGGAAGAGTTTGGTTTTTCCCTCCTTTTAAATGGATCACCACTAGACCACTGTAGTGGAATCACATTTGCCTGCCACTCGCCCATCCAGCCATCCATCCCCACCCTCCTTTGAAGAGGAAGAGTGAAGCGTGGAAAAAATTATTGCATTCCCCATACTTCATGGGTCCAAATGTCAGCGCTTGCCAGACTCTTCAGAACCTGTGTATTAGTGCTTCTCGTTCCCTTTCTTTGCGTTTCAGTTCCTCTTTGTAACAGCAGGAGCAGAAATTCCCAGTTTCTGGATGCCCGTAAAAACTGCAGTTCGGCTGCTTGCATTTGGTTTGCTGCACATTATAAAGTATTCGGCTTTTGCTTTTGTCCCCATTCGCTCCCTTCTGCAAGCTGTCCTGTTCCGGATATTCCCTGTAGCCATTGCTGGGGGCCGGCACACAGGCAGAGCTGTCACACTCAACAGGGTAATTTGGGGGTACATCCATCTCTGCTGGGGAGAACCTCCCCAGGTGGGAAGGGCTGGTTTGGTATGGGTGAGACCGCCCCTGAGTGCAATGTCTGGGTAAGGTAGCATAGGGGGGAAGGCTGCTGCAGGACCCACCTGCTACTTGCCTCCTGGTATCTTGGTAACTGGGGGGCTGTGTGCCTTCTATGCTGTTGAGCACAACAGGCCGGGGAATGGTAAAGACCCCCGAGTAACTGGAAGGAAAAGCTGTCATTTTAGCTCCTGTGGCCAGCTCTGGGGTCTGGATGCTATAGCTAGGGGACATCTGGGGGTAGGACTGGTTCAGCAGCACATCCTCGCCCTTGTGAAGATTAGCCTCTGGCTCCAGCTTCTTGGCAGCTCCGCCGTTCCCCAAAGCTTTCTTCTCCGCCTCCTTTTGCTTCTGTTCGGCCAGGAAGCGCTCCTCAGCATCAGAGAGGTACCTCTGGATCATCTCTTCCTGGTACTGGTGCCGGTGGCTGGTCTTGAGGTGGCCAGCAAAGATAAACTTCCGTTCACCCTGCATGGCAGCTCGCAGGATGCTCAGGCTCAGTTTCACGTCGTTGCTGTATTTATAGGGGTCTGGCGGCTTCTCTGCGGTCGCTTGGCTTGCACAGGTTCTCTCAGCAGATGCCGCCAAATCCCCTTGGGAAGTTTCTTCTTTGCTGCCTTTCCTCCCTTTTAAAGATCCTTTCTTCTTCTTCTCCAAGGTTTCCCCCTGCCCATTGCTCACGCCTCCTTTGACAGTTTTACTGTGCATCAAGCCGCCCATGTTCTTTTTTAGCTTACTTCCCAAAGTCTTGCCAAAGCTGCCAAGCTTATTAGCAACTGAGTCTGCCCGTTTCTTCTCTTTCTCCTTCTCCCGGTCTCTCTTTGGTTTTTCTTTCTCCTTGTCCTTGCTGCCCTTACTGCCACCATTGCTTGTGGAAGTACTGCAGACAGATTCCTTGTCTGACTCCCCCGATTCTGCAGCGGAGCGGGCATCATCTCCAGCAGATGCAGTAGGGGATTCTGGCTGGGCTAGAGGGGCCTAAGCAGAAAGAAAGCAACCATTAGAGAAAATCAATTAATTCAGCCAAGTCTTGGGGCCAGATTCGGAGCTGATACAGTGTATAGGTACTCACTGGAAAGGACAAAATATGCAGCAGAGGGAGTCTTTTCTACCGCAATGCCAGCTCTCCCAAAAGCTGCAGATAGGCTACTCCATGACAGAGGAGCATGATGGTTGGCAAGGCGGCATATACATTACTGCCTAATCCATAGCACACTCCTACTCACTTCAAATACCTTCTTAAAATTGCATTTACACATTGGGCCCTGTAGATGTATTGACTTGGTGCAAGACTTCAGCTAGGGATGTCAGCGTGCTCTACTGGGTGACCCATCCCCTTTTGGCCAGCAACAAAAGCTATTTTGGATGCTTTCTGGAAAGTGCCACACTTACAGCCCTCGTAGGCTGCAATGAAGATCACAGAGGACACATGCCAGAGTGTAGATCAGCCTCCCAATAAAACAACTGAGGAGTACAGGGGGTGGTTTGCATGGAACACAGGCACTGCAGTTTGAATGCTGGGATAATGAAGTAGTAACCACAATAAAACGAGAGGTACTGTTCAGAGCTGTAACCCATTTCACTAGGGGTCACTATACACCCACAGTTCACTAATGTCATTTACTTGTAAAGAACTGGGACCCATCGTGGTAGGTGAGACATTAGATAGGAGATAGGTTTACAAGTACTGTGGACAACCCAGGGCAATGACTAGGAGAAGGAAGAAGAGGTGGATAATTGTTACTTTTTAAATGCAGTCATTTGAGCCTTTCCATACAGACCACACCTTGACAGCATCTAGTTCCTGGAAACGACCCAAATTGAAGTTTAACAGTTCACATGGACTTTGGAGGAGTCATTCCAGGTCCTGAATTACCAACTCCACAATTTCCTTTAAAAAAAAAAAATGTCTACAAACCTGGCAGAAGCTAAACATTTACACTGTTAATGCAGCTGCCGACAGCGTGAGAATTTCTGAAGTATGTTGAAGTATTCACATAACCCCTTAAGATTTAAGACCCTGAAGATATAGTTGAATCACCTTAATATCTTGATTCATTTTCTGGTGGCTGTAAAGCAAGTGTCTAGATCCAGCGTGTACTGACCGTCACTTTTGGTATAATACAGTAGATTGAACAGTGTATTTTGAGTTTACACAAAAAATTAAATCTATTTAAAAAAATGTGTGGAGAGAATCTAAGGCCTAGTCTACACTGGAAGGCTAAGTTGATCGGAAGTTATGCAATCGGCGTGCTGCAGAATGCATATCTCCCATCAACGTACCATGCTGCCTTCACTCAGCGCCGTTGACTTGAAGCGCCATCCAGCCTTACTCCATTTGGAGGGGTGGAGTTACGGAGTCGACAAGAGAGCGCTTCTAGGATCGATTCAGTGGGTCTACACTGGCCACTCAATCGATCAATGCAGTTTTTTCTGTGTAAACAAGGCCTTAGAGGTATATCTGAATGGCTTTTCTCTGGTTTTTCTGACCAAAGCAATGACATCCATGCTTTCTAATGTAAGGTTTAAGAAACACACATGAACGAAAGCAAAAGTCCATCCCCTGCCTAGCCCTCTGGGAGAAGGAAATATGAATCTGCTCAAAGAAGTCAAAGCATTCCCCATTTGTTTACCTGCATTTCACAGGGCAATGTGATCCACTTAACATTCATGTAACTGTGCAGGAAATGTAGCTTTGCTTCCAAGGATAATGTCACACTAAAAAAAAAAAAAAAAAAAAAGATATGAAACAAAGTAACAATCCAGGGTCATTTTAGTAACTGCGGTTCCATTTTCCATGTCTGATGATTGAATTACACTTTAATTGCCATTTTCTTCTATTAAAACTTGCTTGCTAATTTTTATAATGTAATAATGGGATCAAAAGCTATTTTGAAGTGATTCCTGTTTCTCATATGAATTGCCTCCTTATATGAATAGCATTCATGGAAAAAATTAAAGGGACAATTGGTTTAATGTAAGCCTCACAGTTAGGTTTGTGTAAAAGAAATTTCTACAGATTTGTAAAAATTATTTTCACTGAATTTTCTGAATTAGGATTCTTCTGCAGTTCTGGAAACTTGGACAAAACTAGGGCATAAGAATCAGAAAGCAAAACTGGCCACACACTAAAAGTTTCCATTTTATCAGCATTTTTATCAACAAAACAAAGAAAATTTTCTCTCTCTTTAAAAGGAGAAATGTATTTTTGGAAATCATTCAATATTTTTCTGATTTTGCATCAAGTAAAGCAAACAAATTCTATATATTCTTTCCTTAAAAGAAAATTTAATGTTGGCCACAATGATTTCAGTTAACTGAAGCAGAAAAGAATGAAGCTGTCACATACATCTATTGAATATCTTCTCAGTGTCCCTTTAAGAAGTAGCAGCAACACAAGAAATTTGAGAGTCATCCAGCATTCTAACTCAACCTTAATAGTATGCAGTCATATCGTGGCTGTGTTCCTGCCTACACAGAAAGGGGAGCTATGTTGTTCTTTGGCATACCAGGAGATAAATTCCTATGAAATTAACAAATCACCTAAGAGGTTCTAAGGAAGCAGGGATTATGTTACAGCAAGCATGCATATGCAAAGTCAAAGAACAAGTACATCATGCCTTAAATTATTCAGAAGAGCTCTCGTAACTGGCTGAAGTTTACAAGATTGTAAAACGTTAAGACGCTTGACCACAGTTAAAGGGCCTTAAAGAGCAAAAGGTTAACTTTATCTAGCAGAGATGCCTTTAAAAATAAATCCATTTGAAGTTTTAGAACTGAAAAAAATATGGCTTGTTAATCCTGTCTGTGCAAGAATAGACGGAAGACTGAGCTATAGAAAGTTAACTAATGCCAGAGTTTTCAGTAAGCTTCCAAGGTTCTCAATGAGATTCTTAATATCAGAAACTGTTTTATAATTATATAAATTATTGTTTGTGATTAAAAAAATATTTTTCTGTATTCATTAGGAGTTTAGGATTATTTTTGTATTAATAGTAAAAAGGCCAGTCCTTAGTACCTGTGCACTTATTCCTGAAGCATTTATCACAGAAAAATCTAAATACAGTTTGCTGGGAAATAAGCATTTCCCACCACAAAAATATGACTTTTTTTTTTTTTTAAATCAAAAGCCATTTTAATAAAAATGTCCATTTTGTCAAAAAGTCATTCACCTTTGAAAATTCACTGATAGAAAATTTTCTACCAGTCTTAGATCTAAAACTTGAGAGGTTACTTGTTACATATAAAATAGTACCTACATAAAACTGTACCTATCTTAAATATTTTGATCTTAAATACTCCTGCCTCACCCAACCCTACAGCCTTACAATAACTGATAGCATTTGAAAAAAGTAACGGCGGCAAGGGTTGTTGTATCTCTATTGATGATTTTCACACACCGAACCTGAGTTTGAAACAAGATGTTAGAAATTAAGTTTTAGTTATTAGCTGGGGTACTATGTGACAGAGTAGCTGCAGTCAGGCAATTTACCTTCCAGTTGAAAACTTACCTTGCCAATTTGACATTATCATGGTCATCTTTGCCCCATTCCCATTCTTTACCAGGATCCACAGCAAAGTGCACGGGAAGCAGTTTGTGTTCAGAGTCTGTCAGAGGAATCACAGCTGCAATGAAAAGAGGAATGAGACAGCTTGTTTAGGGCCTGAAGGGACAAAGGCCTGGGCAACAATGTGGAAGTGGAGAGAGGTAATGGGGAGCAGAGATGTCAAATCACAGTTCACTATCCCTACAAGTTCATCATTTTCTTTGAAAAGTAAATAGCATTAGTAAAAAGCTCTGGAAGTTTCTGCAAACTGTTTAAATACAGAGTAGGTACAGCACAGGCAAATTAAGCTTCCTTCATATCATCCAGCTCTTCTCTCCCAGCCATCCCCCCAGCTTCCAAACACTGTTCTAAGAGGATCACCTTTAGCAATCAGATTGATCCAGTCTCCCTGGCACAGACCCTGACGGACACTACTGAGGAAGGTGTCAATTTTGATGATGGCTTGTGTATGCCAGGACAGGGCCAACGTCTGGGACCTGCAGCATCTACAGACTGGCCACTGGGCAGCCTCGTTTTGCTCATGACTTGAAGTCACCAGCCTTGTTCTTTGTTTTTCAGGGTTTATTAATTTAATTTGGAGGGTGTGAGGAGGGTGTTGTTTTTAGCAATTTGAATTCTATGCAGACATCTAAAAATTGGTTTTTTCAGGACTCTCTTTATATATAGTGTACTGAGTAATCTGTAATGCGCCGGAATGTGCTTTCATGTATTACTGGTTCAAACAGTACTACATTCAAAATGCACTAGTGAACCTTTAATGTGCCCCAGCAAGGTCTACATGGACCAATTAACACACAATAAAAGCTGTTAATGCTCTTTAGAAATCACCCCCCCCCCATAGTCCAAATTACTGTTCCATGTACACAAGCCTTTCGATAAAGGTAACCATTTGCAGTATTTTTCCAATGTGTATTGGATAAAACAAGGTCTGGTTTTGGTATTGGGATGTTAATTGGTGGAAATTAAAAATCAGAAGCCCTACTGGGTACCTTGATCTTTTGTTGGTTCCTTCTGCTCCATGGATACTAGTGCAGAAAAATGGGCTTGATCATATGCCAGTACCAAAGGAGAGCGATGACATTTACTGGCTGGAACCTCCAGGGGCAGATAGATGCCTCCAAATGGTATAGGGGCAAATGCTGAAAAGAATTTATAAGTGTTATTTTTTAAAATAGGTAATAAAGAACCATTTGTATTGAAACCTCTGAAAGACTAAGCCAACTAGTTTCACCTTAAATTTCACTTTCACATTTGATCTAGCTGCATGGTTTTACAGGGGGACAGGGGAGTGGAAGGCAATAGACAACTTATTAGAATGAATAAAAATGATCAGAGGCACACAGTTGGGGAATTCATTTTATCTACATTCTTCTCCTCCATAAACACCCAAAACTTACCCAGAAAAGGCCAGCAATTGATTAATCTTTTCTGACAGGAAATGAAAAAGTTTGCTAGTGGAAAAATTAATGTTCACAGAGAGTGGAATTTCCCTTCTGCATACGAGTTCAGGGAACCAAGAATTTGGGGGGAAAAAACAAAAAACCCCAAAATACATGCAATCTCAATGTCTTCTTTGAGACCTCATATTATTAGGTTTTTGGTGGTATGCCTAGAGCTCCCAGCAGAACCTAAGTGATTCACTGCAGCAGCTCTAGATAAACCAGGGCAAGAGCAGTGTGTCTTTTCTCCTTGTCAGTTTTGAGGCACCAAGGGCCTCTGTGAAATTGACTAAGGGAGGAAGGAAGCATTCCCCTAAATTGAATCACAAAGTTTAATTTTAAAAAAGCAGTTTGGTAGTGGAGCAAAAGGGGCTGCAGGTCTGTAGGACCTACCTTCTCCCCCAGAGTCTCGCAGCATAGTGTCTGCCACTACAACAATTGGCCTCTTCAGCACATGAGCAAGAACAAAGACATGGAACTCCTCCAGGCTCTCGTACACGGGCTCTTCAGAGCTTTCAACACTTTGAAAATAATAAAGAGAAATGCGATCAGCCCTTCACCTCCTGCACATTTAATCACTTGCAGACTCTGAACAATATGTATAAAAAGCATCCCTGTAGCTCATATTAATATCAGATCAGAGATGGGTGTAAGCAGGGACCAAACCTATTTGAATTTAAGGACAGTATGGATTACAATCCAAACTACATGGCAATGATTCATCTCCGAAAGAAGACTTGACACTTCTGAGGGGTCTTTCATCCTAAGGATCTCAAAGGTGACTATTGCGCGTGCGCACGCACCTTTTTTTTTAAGATGGGAAATTGTGGCAGATGGCTAATCCCTAAACCAGCTGTGTTCCAAAGTTAGATGGCTGCAGTGCTGAGGAACTTCCCTGCTACAAGGTACATCAAACAATTATGGGGCTGCAAAGCTCATACTGTACTCCATGTATCAATGCAGAAGAAAGCTGGGAGAAGGTTAGACAAACACAAGCTGTGAATCAACAAGACCCCTCTAATCTAGAGATACATCCCTCTTTAACCTTTGTCTAATGCTCTGTGAGGGGAAAGCAGGCTCGAACATCAGAACATAAGGATTTCATGGTAGCCTTTGCAGAGATATTAATCCTTAGGGACAAATACAGAGAAGATTACATTTCTTACATCCTCATTGTTAACTTGGTGTATGGCTATTCTTATTTTAATTTGCCATCTGGCTGAGAGGTCAGACAATAAATGAGAACAGGACAAACATCAGAGGGCCTTACTCATGAGTGAGGGAAAATATTGAAGATTTAGAGCTTGCCTACATACAAGTTAGTTCATGGCAAGCTGGGGTGTGAATTTATCCTGCTTTCAGCCTGCCACTGATCGCCATATTTGGGGTCGGGAAGGAATTTTCCCCCAGGGCTGGTTGGCCTGGGCTCTGGGGGTTTTTCGCCTTCCTCTGTAGCACAGGGCATGGTTCACCTACCGGTGAATTCTCTGTATCTTAAAGTCCTTAAATCATGACTTAAGGAGGTAAATAACTCAGTCATAGGTTGGTGGCCTATTGCAGGAGTGGGTGGGTGAGGTCTTGATGCCTGCATTTTGCAGGAGGTCAGACTAGATGATCGTACTGGTCCCTTCTGACCTTAAAAGTCTATGAGTCTATGAATCTGTGCAGACCCTGCTGATGCGTATCACCCACTGTGGAGTCAAACCCCAGCTTGCTGCAAACTCATTGTTTGTACAGACAAGCCCTTAGTTAATATTTGTGACTCAATTTTAGTGCGACAAAGTGCTGGTTAGAACCAGAGTGCACAGAGGCAGTAACCGTGAGGAGGCTCCCCACCACGGCCCATTGTGCTCAGTCCTGTATATCCACCGTAAAAAGATGATCCCTTGCCACCAAAATTCACAGTGGGACCGTCTAGTCCCAATCCTGATCTCTGCACAAATAGTTACTGCAAGTCACTTACCAATGGTGTCCAGTGAGTTCTACAATGAGATCACTAAACTATTTTGTTTTTGAACGCAGAGCATCTCGGGGGGGGGGGGGGGGAAGAGATAGCTCATTGGGCTACCATACCCCTGTGGTATCTTTGCACAGCTGTCTTCCACCTACCCTCCACAATTGCCTCCATTTGTACCGTAGTGCATGCGGGGTTCACTGGACGCAAGCTTGATGAGCTCATTCCATTCCTTTTGCCACTCCTCTTCTGTGTAAACAAGGCCAGACTAAAACAAAACAAAAATCCCACAGAAGGGTTTTTACCAATTCACTGAAGCAAGCTGCTTTAATTTGCCCCAGCATCAATTCCTCTACCAAATTTTGCAGTAGCCAGGAGTCATCCAAAAGGGGTTGGAGCCCACACTGGGCTGAGTGCAGCATAAAACACACATGAAAGCACAATCTTTGCCTTCAAGAGCTAATCTAAGAAGATTATTGGCCAATGGCACTACAAGCGGCCACCTTTACTGCATTTTCATTATCTCTGATCTTCAGGATTATATAATTCAATAAGAGTTATATTTTGGGAATAAGGAATCTTCAAACTGTTATGTTAAAGCTCAACACACTCATAAAGAGGGACAATTAAAAATAAAAAGGTACCGAAGACCATCTCATCCCTAAACAAAAAGAAGTCAGACTGATTTAACATTAGACCACGCAAGACATTATTTAGTAAACCTGATATCAGAAATCCAACATACCAGGACTGGAATGGGGGGGGACTACATGGGAGCACAGTGTTCCACTACCTCTCTGCTATCTTGTGTTCTGAATCCAAGCTTCAGTTTTAAAAAATTAAATCGCTAGTCTTATGAAAACATTCAAAATGAGAACCAAGAGTAACTGATGCAGGGACGTTTGCTCCGATGGTCTCAGGGAAGTGATAACCCAGAAGTATAATGATGATAATTTAACTGTCAGCACAGTTAAGTATTTCACAGTTGATCTAAGCATGTAAGGAGTGGAGGATTATACTGTGCGCCTACAACATACATCTCATTACAATGAGCTTACTTGGGAAGGATGGGGGGGGGGACTGTGCAGCAATACTACCAACCTTTTTCAATACAAACCCTGATTTACAAGTCAACAATTGAGCAGCATTTTTTATATTTCAAACTGGACACTCCACTTCCACTGAAATTAAGTCACTCCGCTGCACAGAGATACTATCGCTACTTCAGTTTCTTAACACACAAAGAATGTTTGTGCCCGCTGGATAATGCGCTTCCCTGATGTTACGAGGGCTATTACTCATGAACATAAGAACTGGTGGCTGCATCACCTGAACTCTGGAATGTCAGAGTCACTCATCACACAAGGTAACAATCAGACAGATCTTCCAAACAAAGGGACTAGCACAAGCCTGTCTCTCATAATACGAAAGACCATTAAAGCACACAGAATAACTGTGCTTTCTTGGCAGTCTACAGCTGGAGACAGCACTCAGATACCACGGGCTGATGAGGTGCTGAAACCTACACTTTTCACATCAGTGATGCAAAGTCTGTTTGGTTTTTTATATATATTCAGTTTTAACAAGGGACTGATTTCTTTTTAAAGTATGCAATATTAATCTTAAAGTCTCTTACTTACTACTTAACTTCTTAAAAAACTGACAGCTCCAGGGAAAGCTTACTTTGTTCTTCAGACCCTAAATACAACTGAATTGTGTCTAACTACTCAAGGACATCTGGTAACTTTCCACCTTGACAAACATTCGTCCTTGCTTTCTTGGGCTAGTGTCACAACTTTAAATGGGCTTTTAATATGTGGAGAGCGTGTGAATTTCCTTTTTTGGTGGTGAAGTCCACACAGTGCTCAGACTGAGAAGTGTCTCTCTGATCTTATCACAAGAGAAACCTACACAGAGTATGATGCATTTCTTTTCTCTGACAGAACTGTTTAGGGATCACATCCTGTCACTACCAACAAATGCTGGCACATTAGGAATAACTGCAGCAAATCCTGAAGTAATAATACGGGGATGTATGAGCTTTCAGATATCTTGTATTATCTCATTTACACTGGATCTCACTTGGGAACCTAACGTACTTCAGGAATAAAACGTACACCAATACCAGCTAACACAACTATTCATCCTTATCTTAAGAAAGAGCATTTCTTCTGTTTCATAATTGTACTTAAAATGGATGAGTGTGTCTCATCAGAGTGAGCCAATTCACTGTACAGTATGGATTTGCCCAAAACTCACATAATTTTTTTTAAAACTAAGCTTTTACCAAAGGAGGAAGCAAATACCAGAATCACTTAATATTGTGCTTGGACTTGCCTTTTTGACTCATAACAAAGAACTCAATCTTAATTCCCTCACCTACCTCTTTGTTCTGCTGCGTTTGCTGCCATCGCCACCTCCGCTTAAGAGCTTCCCGTTCCACACCTTTATCCATTAAGGTATAAAGCGATTTGCGAAGCATGAGATCTCTATCGTGGAAACCCCACATACCTAAATGGGGTGGAGACAGGGTGTGGGGGGGAATAAAGAGTATTAATAGCAGCTGGCATTTCTCCAGCCTCTGCTTTCTGAAGATTTTACACACTTAAGCCTTATTCCTACTTCACACAGTGGTTAAGTATCTCCATTTTATAGATGGGGAAAACAAGGCAGGAAGATAAAGTAACTTGCCCACGGACACCTCATGAATCAGTGACAAAGTTAGGACTGGAACCCAGGAATCCTTACCCTCTCCCCCTGCTTAGCTTATCCACAAGACAACAGCTGTTTAAGAAATTTATACAGCACAAAAATACGGGAGGAGTTGTCACTTTTGCTTTAAAATACCAAAAAAAGAAGAAAAAAAAAGAAAAGAGAGTAAAGTATTGTATGCATAAATTACATGCACTTGAAATCATTTAAGGGGCTGGGATAATATCTAGTTTAACAAGGCAGGCTGGCTTCACTACTTATGAATGGCCCCAGTCCCATGCAGGAAATATACCACTTCTGTTGACTTAACTGCAGAAACCTCAGAATATTATAGTTACATTCAGAAGATTAGCTCCCTGGGGACTAAAATGTGGGCTTCTAAGATGGTCCTAGTCCAGGAGATGGCAGCTGTATACTCAATGTGTGTGGGGAAGGAATAGGTGGTGGTTCTACTTTAAATCCTCTTTTCAGACACAGTAAACTTTGACAGAAGGAAGTATAATTTTCAAGCTTCTGATACTGTAGGTGCTTATCTGGCTCCCATTACAGGACTCTGAGCCCTCATGATCTTTAACGTATGTATCCTCCCAGCATGCCTGTTATCATTTTCATCTTGCAGATTGGGACACAGAGACTAGGTGACCAGCCCAGGGGCACACTGGAAGTCTGGGGCAAAGCAGGAATTGAATCTGGATCTCCAAAAAACCAGGCTAGGCCCCTATACCATTGAACTATCCTTTTATCGCTTTATAAAAAAAACAGGATAAAAACCAAAGAGTTAGCTCCCCGAAAGAAGAAGAGGGTCCTGTTTACAAAACTCTCCAGCAGTAAAGTTCCTTTGGTACACTGTAGCCAGGACCTTGGGATACTAGACTTTTACTGTTCTTTATGCTGTTATCCATGCTCTCTCTTTCGCTATTTTTAGTAGCTTGTCCCACCCTAATCTGCATGTCCACTGCTATTAAACTGCAGCTAATTGAGCTCTATGGAGATGTCATTTCTTCTTAGAGAATTATGGAATTCATAGCAATTAACATATTCCAAAGAGGCCTTCAGCAGCTTGCCTTTGCCAGTCTCAGTGGAAGGAACAGTTCATGCCGCCCATATCACATCCATACAATCTTATCCTGATATCTGAGTCTAACCGCAAAGGCAATTAAATATTTTACTCTGTATGATTTTGGTAAAAATTTGGCTAACCTCAAACTATACTATTTCAACATACAATTACTATTTTCTAAACAGAGCTAAAGATGTTCATTTACTATCAAAAATATTCTTACAGTGGGAGAAAATATTTACCCTTCAGAAATCCATGTCTAAAAATAGAGACGTAGAGGTAGGGGGACCATAGGGTTTAATTCTATTGAAATAACAGAACTAGGACAAAGTGGGAAAATGCTACATTCTTTCCTTCTTAAACAGAAATAACCCTTTCAAGTAGGGAGGTTGGCATTATGAGAACTTTTTACTCCCTTCTGCTCTTTGTTCAGTCTCTAATGGAAACACCAGTTCAAAGAGCTATCCAGGACTTTCCAGGAGATGAGCTCTAAGCAGTTCTGATACCTCATTACTCCGACAATAAAAATCTTTCAATTGGGAAAAAAAAATCATTATAACTGAAAGACTGGCTAAGTCCTTTCAGAACTAAGCTAATGCTGTTGAGGAAAGAATGAAGCTCTTCTAGAGGTGCGTTCAGAAGAGTTGTATGGAAGCACAAACCAGAATTCACCGCCCTATCCTAAACTCTTCTAGGTAAACAGGTTTTCAAGAAGAGAATAAGGATAACACACACTTATTTAGGGCCTTTCAAATATCAGTCCTTGTCACCCTGCCTTTAAGCAGATGGAAAAGGAAGGGACTGAGAGGTGAAGGAACATACCCAAACCACAAACTCAAGATTAAGTCAAGTTCCTGGTTCCTACTCCTACACTCAGGCCATTTCCCTCTCTAAAAGGTAACGAATTTCCTTTCCCTCCCTCCATGAACCTCTTTATTTACTTTACAATATACTAAACTATTAAGGACGGAAGTAAAAATCCAGTGGGAGGTTGTGCCTGCAAAACTTCTGTGCATTATGTTGCTAATCAAGTGTCAAAAAAAGGATCAGTCAATACTGTTATGCACTTCATGAATTGTTCTGAGGTCTTACCCAGAGAGGCAGCATGAAGCAGGCAGTTGCCATCACCTGTCGTCGCCAAAGGAAGTAGCCTTTGGCAGCTGGGATCAACATTAGCCCACCAGTTCAGGCGACCTGCAGAAATATTTCAGAGACCCATAATAAGATTATACGTGACATGGAAAGAGTAATGATTGTCTTTGCATGTTCAAAGGCGAAAAGTGGAACGGATTGTAGCTTGGCCTGCCCAAATCTGTTCTGAGAGCACCTGACAAACTGGAAGAAGCAGTTATGTATCCACTTTCTAGTGGGGAAAGGAGAGGGGAACAAACATACTTCATTGCATTTTCTAACACAGATGACCCTTTTCCCTCATTTCTGCCTGTTTTTCAACCAAGAACAAATTGCTCAGAAGAAAAAAAAAACAAGAAAAGAGCTCAGAAAGCACTAAGTAAATAGCTGGAGAAACCCTCTTTGGATAGTAGCTGAACAAATAAGGCAAAGCACCCATTATGGCTCAGCTGAAAACAATCGTACCACAGGAATGTGGGACTTAAGTTATGTCTAAATAGACTGAGGTGGTCCAGAGTGCTGGTTGTGTTGTCTTTTGAATGAAACATTAGTATTCTCTCTGGCTGGACCTGGTAGAAGGTAAAGATCTCTACAGCACCTTAAAAAAAAAAAAAATAGCATCTGGTATCTCCAGTATCAAGAGATCTCTCTTCTCTGATTTAGGGATGCACACAAGAGAGTAGAATGGACAAACTTCCCTGTCCATTCTGGAAAGCTGAGCCCCACCATTCCTAAATGTATTAAAAAGGTAAATGGGAGGAATCGAGTTGCAGTGAGTGACTGGCTGATGGGGGATAATAGGTGGAAAGTGTAGGGATGGTGGGATTTATCATTCTTTCCAGAAGATGAATGGGGCAACAACTACAAATAACATGTACGCTAAGCAAATCCATTCCACAAGACATTCAAAAACCTATGGTGTTTTTCATCAGATACCAAGGTTCTTTCAATGCATTGAACTACACAACACACATGACACAGATCAGTACAACAGCTCCATTTTACAGCTGAGGATACAGCCCGTGAGGGTGAGGGGACTTGCTCGAGGTCACATGAAAGAAGGGGCAGAGCTGGAAACAGAATCCAGGAGGCCTGCCTCCAAGTCCTGTGCTTTAGCCTTTAACAATTTTTCTGCTTATGTTCAACTGCAAGATGCTATTTTTAGTTTTTTTTTCCTGGTGGTTTTATCATTCGTATATGAAGCACACAGAATTATATTGCACTGTTTTCTTTTTTTCAGGGCTTGGGAAAATGTACTCATTCTATCAAATCAGCAGCTTTGGCAGTCTTTCTCCCACATGATTTTAACAGCCAATATGTGAATTGTCAAATCATTGCTTTAGACCATTTAAAAACTGGGAATTTGAGCTTTCCGGTAGTATAAAGCATTCAAATCACTGCATACCAAGATATGGCTTCTCAGATCATCCGAGAAACCAAATGACTTTGAAAAATTAATACTAAGAATGGTAGTCATGTGTGGTGTAATGGGAGAAAGTTGAATCTTTGTTTATACTAAGAAAGAAGAGTTAGTTTACAGCAGCAAAGGCAAGTCTTCAGAAGTGTTTCAAGCCATGTTTAAGCAGGTTTCGGCGCGCCCTGTACTTTAAACTATGTCCTCAAAATAATGTTCTAGAGGGGTAGCTGTGTTAGTCTAGTTCAGCAAAACAAACAAGGAGTCCTGTGGCTCTTTTAAAGACAAAAATTTGTGGGATTCTGCCTACAAAAGCTCATGCAATATATAAATTTGTTAGTCTTCAAATGTGCCACAGGATTCAAAATAACGTATTTTTCAGTTCCAAATGTCCACTCTTAACTTCTCCACAACAGACCAAATGAATATCCACCAGCAGGCAGTAGGCTGGCACTCCTCTATTCATACTCCAAACAAGTTGAGTCATCATATGAACCCATTTTTAGAACTAGCTCTCTTCCCAACATTGCAAATTAGCTTTCTAGTCTACAGAGTCAGTGAAGAGTCTCTGCTAGGTATTAGACACAGACAGCACATAAAAGTTAAGAACACACATTTCTTGTGATTCTTCTTTGTGGTGTGACCACCAACAGATGCAGAAGAACTAAATTAAGTAAGCAATTTTAACAATACAAAGGGACAAACGGGACAAGCACAAAATGGAGCGCTAACTGCAATTTGATGCCAGTAATTTCTTTTCGTGGGACAAGTAAAGGAATCCACTCTAGATGAAAACTGTTTAGTACACAAGCTTTCAGACAATAACTCCACTCAGAAAAGCAGGCTATTTTCAGTCAATATAGCTTCTGGCACAGCTAAGTCACAACCCTTTGCCAAGTGGAATGGTGCCAGAAGAGTAAATTGAGAAACAAAACAGCTTCTGACACAAGCTAAACAAAATGTAACACCACTGCCATCATCTTAGGCCTTTGGTCCACTTTTCATGTCTTCCTGGGAATTCTTTGTCTTTACAATAACTGCTAAACTTTAAAGGAAGTCAAAAGCCAGGAAAGTTCACTGCAACTCTTTAGTGTCTCAATAAGTTGTGTAGTCTCAGATCTGGGCGACACTTAACATTTAGAAAACAGAGCTACACTGCTCAGAGGTATGAAAAACCTGATATCTGACAGCCAGAACTACACCAACCTAATCTGCAGAGTAGACACCAGCAAGAAGACGGCAGAATGGTTCTAATCCACCTAGCTATCACAACTCAGTGAGGTGGATTACCTACAGTGACGGGAAAAAACCCTTTTGTCTCCGTAGGACGCATCTCCAGTTCAGGGTTACAGCAGCATAACATCGTGGAGGAGCTGTGTCTCTATAGTAGAACTAGAAAATGTTGAACACTTTGCCTACCTTGACAGCCGTCTCTCACAGAGGGCAAACAGACACTGAGCTAAAGCACAGCACCCACAATGCCTGCACTGCCTTTGGCAGACTGTCTCACCGGGTGTTCAACAACCATGACTCCAGAACACACTAGACTTTTAGTTTACGAAAAGATGGTGAAACCCCAACTCTCCGGAAAGGCTGAGACTTGGATGACATGACATGACTTTCAGAAAACACCTGGAACACCAGCACCAGTACTTCCTCTAGAAAACCCTCAACATAAAGGGGGAGAATCGCCTGCAGTAATGTCAGTGTCTTCACGGAGGCCAACATCCTCAGTGCTGAGGCCCTGATTATCCAGCGCCAGCTAAGGTGGAGTGGGCAGTGTGTGCATGCCTACCAAAAAATTGTTGTACGCCCAACTCAAAGGAAAAAGGAAATGCAACAGAGTCTTGTGGCACTTTTAAAGACTAACAGATTTATTAATTCGCATGAGCTTTCGTGGGAGAAAATCCCACTTCGTCTGACGAAGTGGGATTTTCTACCACGAAAGCTCATGCGATTAATAAATCTGTTAGTCTTTAAAAGTGCCACAAGACTCTGTTGTCTTTCTACAATAGACTAACACGGCTACCCCTTTGGAATTTGAAAAAGGAAATGGTGAGGCCAAAAGAAATCCTTTAAAGACTCTCAAGACAAACATCAAGAGTTGTGGCATCGGCATCACACATTGGGAGACAGTAGCCCAAGACAGGAATAGTTGACAAAGACATGTCAGAGAAGAAATGACCACTTTTGAGGAAAATCACCTTGCCTTGGAAGCCAAAAAAGCCAAAAAAGGAAGGACAGACAATTGTTATGCAACAATTGTGGCTCATCCCTGCCTTCCAACACTATCTGCAATGTCTGCCAATGAAACTGAGGTTGAAGATCAGACTTGTTGGACACCAAAGGGCCCATATAAAATAAAATAAACCATAGACGGATCGTCAAAAACCATAGCGAAGTTGCATTTTGTAATTCCAATGTAGTACTAAGTTGTAATTCCAGTTTGCTCTTCTTTCCAGACTTATTATCCTGCCTTACCAGGCCTAGAAATGGAGTTCAGGTAATGGATAGTTGAACACTACTGCAGACTAAAATGTAGGGATTGATTAACCATAGGAACCTAAAGTGCCATCACTCTTTCACCACCTGTTACCAGAATTGCAGTAGATAGTGGCTTTCTAGAATAGGAGATGAACATTTCAAAGGCTTCAAAGCTTATGTCAAATGCCAAAACCAGGAGTCTTAAAAGAGCTGATTTTAAACACCTACCTGTTCATCAATTCTTTTAAATTTTGTATAAAAAACTAACAAATTGGTTGAAACTACAGTAAAGAACATATTTAAGAGATGCATAGATTAACACAGTATGTTGGGTAGAGTCAACGTGACTTTTGTAAAGGAAAATCGTGCATAACCAAGCCGTTAGAATTCTTTGAGTGTATCAAGAAGCACAGTGACAAGAGAAGTCCAGTTGATATGGTGTACTTGGACTTTCAAAATGCCTTTGACATGGTCCCTCACCAACGGCTCTTAAGCAAAATAAGTTGCCATGGGATAAGAGGGAAGGTCATCTCAGGGAACATTAACTGGTTAAAAGACAGTAAACAAAGGGTAGGAATAAATTATTAATTTTCATAGTGGAGAAGGGTAAATAGCAGAGTCTCCCAAGGATTTGTACTGGGCCAGTGCTGTTCAATATGTTCATAAATGAACTGGAAAAGGGAGCAAACAGGGAGGTGGCAAAATTTGCAGACAATACAAAATTACTCAAGAGTTAACTCCAAAGCTGACTGCAAAGAGTTAAAGGGTTCGCCTAAAACTGAGTGACTGGGGAACAAAATGGCAGATGAAATTCAATGCTGATAAATGCAAAGTAATACACATTAGAAAACAATCCCCAACTATACGTACAAAATGAAGAGGTCTAAAATAGCTAGTACCACTGAAGAAAATCTTCGAGTCACTCTGGATCGTTTCTCTGAAAACACATGCTCAATGTCAGAAGCAATCCAAAAAGCTAACAATTTTAGAAACAATTTGGAAAGGGATAGATAATAAAGAAAAATATCATAATGCCACTAAAAGGATATAATGCACACCCACATCTTGAATACTGTGTGAAGTTCTGGTCATCCCTAATGAAAAGAGAGGCATTAGAACTGGAAAAAGTACAGAGAATATGAACAAAAATAGTTACAGGTATGGAACAGCTTCTGCATGAGGAGAGATTGAGAAGACTGGAATTCCTCATCTTAGAAAAGAGAAGACTAATGGGGATATGGCAGAGGTCTATAAAATCGTGAATGGCATGAAGAAAACAGATAAGGAAATGTTATTTGCCATTCACATAAGAACAAGGGGTCACAATGAAATTAAATAGGCAGCAGGTTTAAAACAAATCTAAGGAAATACTTCATACAACACATAATCAAGCTGCAGAATTCGTTGCCAGGGGATGTTGTGAAGACTAAAAGCATAACTGGGTGGGAAAAAAAATTAGATAAATTAACTGAGGGAAAGTCCACCAATGGCTATTAGCCAAGATGGCCGGGGCACAACCTTGGGCTCTGAGTGTCCCTAAACTTCTGACAGCCAGAAGCTGGGATGGGAAGACAGGGGGGAAATCACTCAATAACTGCCCTGTTCTGTTCATTCCTTCTGAGGCATCTGAGACAGGCAAGTGTCAGAGGACAGATCAGTGGGCTAGGCAGGTCCACTATGGCCATTTCTTACATTCTCAGTATTTGTATTACAGTAGCACTGACAGTTTCCAACAGGGCCCTTTTCTACTAAGTATGATATACACTGTGAGACTGCAGGGTAGGGGCACCCAGAGAGTGGTAGAAGGGAAATATACAAGCCCTAGAATGCTCAAGGCCTTGTTCCCTGGGGACTGAAGAGACATTGGCACAGGTTAATTAGTGCCCATAGAGCCCTGCTCCAGCCAGGCAGCGTATGAGAGGAAGGAGAGCGGGTGGGAGTGTTTGAGGAGTGCAGTACTAACTAATGAGAAATACAAGAGAACTCCAGGTGAAGAGGAATACTAGAATGGAAGCTCCCTGCCAAACCCTGACTCAAAGGTAAAGAGGCTTGAGAGAAAAGGATCCTGCCAAAGGGGGAACAGGACTGAGAGCCTCCCCCAGGCATGAGGACTAAAAGGGACCTGCTCAAGAAGAGAGGGAGTGGGGAAACCACAGAATTTGAAAGAACAGAGGGGGGGAAAAAAGCCCAGGGGAAAACTGCAGCCAGAAGCACTGTCAGCAATGCATAGCTATTATGATTAGGGCCTCTGGGCTAGGAGCTGGAGAAGACAGTGGGCCTGGGTCCCTTCCCGCCCCCCCCCCCAGCATTACTAGGATAGCCAACATCTGAAAAGAGGGGCAACACATGGCACCCTGACCATCCATGAAAGAGGAAAGTGTGGGGAACACAGCATGAGAGCTGGCAATTTGCCACAACATACATGATAAGAGAGTCTCTACCTTTAATCAAAATAGACCAGATTGGGGAGGCAGGGAAGAGGGGAGACATTGCCACTCCCAATTTACAGCTGAGGAATTGAGCAAGAAAAATCGAGGGAGGTATTCGTGGTCCCGGAAAATCTGTCTCAGAGCCAGGGATAGAATGCAGCACTCCAATCCCACTTCCTTAACCGCAAGACCATCCTTCCTCTGTAACATGAGAGCACAAGAACTACAGGGAGTTACTTGTCCTCCTGCTTTTCAGACTGATGTGACCCATTTAACATCAACGCCCACCACATTTGCGCATTTACTGTTAAACATATTTCTTCCTCCTACTGATTCACTGTGCACTGGGTGGAATCAAAATGCAAAGTAGGTTCAGAGACCAAAGAAATGAATAAAAGGGACAGATTAGAAAGTGCAATTAAGAGAACTGGTGTCTATGCTGAAGTGAGTTCTTTTAAATATTAATCATGGCTTCTGCTTATTCATATTTCTGATTATATATGAAATATTAACTCACCTACTGATTCTCCTAATCAAAGCTAGGAAAGCCCACACCATAAAGATTTGACAGTCTCTAATGGAATACTTTTACCTTTGAAATTTGACAGGTATGATGAGAGCCTACTGCAATTAGCTCTCTCTTTGAATACAGGGCTTTCTCAATTTTTCAGAAAGTTGTGTGAATTTTAAGGTGTATATAAGATGCTTCAGTGACAACCCCAGAAGAATATAAGAATATACGGTGCCTGACAGCCCCAGAGAAAAGTCCTACATCTAGAGAAAACGAACAGTCAAGGCAACAGTGTAGTACAGAGTTCACCCTCAACTTGACCAATGTGCCTTAATCCTGGAGGAGCCATCTCTATGTTGTTAATTTCTCTATGTTGTTAATTTCACATAATGGGTTGTTTAATCACTGAGTATGGCCAATTAACACAGAAGGAGATTGTGGTGGTTTTGCAACATGGGCATTTGACCAGCAAGAACTGGACAGGCTATATATTGCTTTATGCATTTCTTGACCATCCCAGTCCCCAGAGAGCCATCAGCTACCCTTCTCAAACAGTACTAAACTAGCAATGAATCTGCTTTAAGTGTGCACCTCCCACCAATAACAGCTCACCAACAACATACTAGCCAGAAGCTCTGAAAATCAAAAGTACTTGATAGGCAATGTTTTGGGGAATGGGTTGGAGCAGTGTTTCCACCATGCTCACACCAGTGGCCTCAAAGAAATAGCATACACTAGAAATGAAATCTCAAGTGAGGGAGAAGAAGGGAGTACTATTGGATGATATTTTGAAAACGTGAACGGTCACATGTATTCAGCACCCATGCACAAAACAAAGCAGCTTTCAGCCTGTTTATGGACTTCTCTGTCAAATCTATGGCTTGTTTTCATGCTATAGAAAGGATCAAACAGCTTAATCCTTTGTAGATGCTGAGTGTATCATCTCTGTAGCATGTTCAATTGTTTACAGCTTGAAGCTTGTAAACCAGAGAATTCCAGTTGGCACTGCCACAGATTGCTACCACTGCACTACGTTAATGTTAAGATAAAAAAAAAAATTATTCAGGGTAACACTTACCAGCCTGTTCCAATGCTACCAGCATAGACTGCTCGATAAGATCTCGCTCAATGAAGCTGCGAAATTCCTCTGTGTACACAGTGAGATCGGGTAACTGGAAAGTGCAAATGGGCATTTCCAAGAGATGCTCACTGCTACCATTGCTGGAGACGTGGGAGCGAGCCAAAGAGACAATGGTGGAGCTGGCATGGGATATGCCCCGAGACAGACGTTTCTCTGAAGTAAGAGAAAAAACATTAAGGTGTTAAGATAAGGCCTGTGCATAGATCCTCAACCACCTTCCCTCAAAGTACAAGTCTTTAGCTAAGATTTTATGTATGTGACAATAATCTGAATTGACCCTGGCATCCAGAATTAATATAAACTTTTCATTCCAAAAGGGACGGAAGGAAAGAAAAACTGGGTTGTGGAGAAGGATTCTACTTGTTAAAGCACAGGTCTCTTGTCTCTGCCCCAAATTCTATTTCATCTCTGCCTCTACCTCAGCATTTGACGTTGGACAAGTCATTCATTTTGCTATGCCTCAATCTGCCCAGCCAACACTAATGCTAAAAGCTTTCATGAACCCAGAGTTAAGGCTTAATTCTCAAAAGTGCTTTGAGATCTTCAGATGGAAAGTGGTACAATAGTGCAAAGCAACTGCCATGAAGTGATTCTCAGACCCTTCACAAACTGGCAGGACTGTAAAGAGCCTCACTATCAGTTAATAGCAGTCTGGCCTGGGGACAGCCGAAGCACAGCACTACTGTAAAAGAACTAGAACGGGTTCCAGCTTGAAAATTAAGAGGAAGAGGCAACAAATCTCTGCTCTGGACTTAGCACTCAAATACAGCTTATAAAATAACCGCACAAAGACAGGCTGAGCCCAGTTTCGAGGCTTCCCTTCTAAAAAGGGCACAGCCAGTGGGGAGGGGGCACATGCATTTGCACCAGCTTTGCAGTCCATGGATTCTGGGCTACTGCCGGTGATGAAACAGTCTCCAACGTAAGTTGTAATGGTTGCTCAAACACTCTAATTTTCAGTATCTCATCCTGGGCTGCCTACAGAAAGCAATGCAAGCCTGAATCCAGCACTGCAGCACTCCTTACTCTATGTGGAGGTTTGTAAGGGGTAGTTTAGGACCGTTTATAGCTGTCCTACAGTGTGTGGGTATCTGCACCAGGGGACTTTTCCCGTAACTAGAGTCCATCTCCCGTATTGCCAAAGCAGGGCACAGAATCTGTTCCACTGTTTTTGAAAAAGGCTTTCATTCTCCTTTGACACACAACTGCATGTGACATGATCCAGTTGAAAATCATCTAGAAATATTGCTTTACCTTGAACAAGGTCATCCTGTCGCTGGAATGGTGGCCGCACGGGTCGAGCAGCTTCTTTTTCCAAGGTTTTAAAGTTACGCCCTTCGTTGAAGGAATGTGGCAGGTTCCCAGCGTGTACTTGCCGCAGCTGTTCAAAGTCACTTAGTGCTGCACTCACATCCCAGTTTTTACCTAGTTTGGAAAGCATAATGAAGACCGTCAGCATTGGGGGGAAGAAAGGGCGGAAGAGATAAGTCATTTTTGAAACATATGCCCCACAGGAATGCCTTAAATGCAAATCATCAACCTGTGGGAAAAAAAACCTAACTTTAACCTGGAAATAAACCATGGAGACCATGTGATGGAAACAGACACCAAGCCTCGGGTTCAGCAGAACGCACTGAATATGCTTAGGAATGGAAGAGGTTTGTCCCCATACCAACAGTTTTTACTGTTTAGGTCAATGTCACACAAAGATGCCTATTTCGCCTGTGTATCTGTGCCACTGATCTTCAAGCTTCCTTCACATTCACCAAGTCCTTTCTATCCAGACCAGTAGGTCAGCTGATTGAGGTCATACTTAATATTGTTTTGTAAGCCTCTTTTACTGTATTTAAGAAATTTATTACAGTGTAAACACCATTTGCTCTCTGATAAAGCTACAGCACATCTTTCGAGTCATCCTATACGGTGCTGCAGGGCAACCCTGGGATCAAATAGTCATGCATGGTCAAATTCAGTTCTTTTAAAAGTTAACAATTAATGTGAAATTAATTTATGGTTTTCATCATTCATGTGGGGAGAAAGATTTCCCCCAATACAAACCAGGAGACAAAAAAACAAAGTATGAAATTGCCACACGCTCTAGTTAGGTGCAACATTTTGTAGAAAAATCAGCTGCATTACTAATTGAGTGAGAAACAGTGTAGCTCAATAGAGAATTCAGGGGGATTGACTGTACCTTTAAAGTAAATCCACTTCACTTTAATACTATCCAACAATCTCAAAGGATCCCAGATGAGATTTAATTAATACAGAATTCAACTATGTAAATCTTTTAGTATGCAATAAGTTGACCTTTTAGAAACAATTGCCCTTTTATATATAGAAAAAAAGATGCCACTTTGTTGTTGCATATGATGAAAATGTAAAACTGAGGATTTATCAATCTCTTATCTAGAAGATTAATACATTGTTGATTTATATTCACTAAAAGATCACTACATTTCTAGTTGTCTATGATCTATTATAAACCAATCATACCTAATTTCTTAAGGCAAACATACTTTTGAAATGCTTAAATTCTTCTGAGAGATTTAATTGACGATGTTTCGTGACTGACTGCAGAGCAGTCTGCTTGGTAAATGACAACTTTGAGTCAAGCTTTAAAAAAAAAAAAAAAAAAAAAAAAAAAAAAAAAAAAAAAAACACCAGGAATTTACTGGGCCATTAGATCAAATTTAATTTGCAATCACAAGTCATAACATGCGTCATTCACAAACATGAATACTGAACTACTGTCACAATTTCTGAATTTGTGCATTAGCAAGCCAATTCCGATGGGATGGGATCACTCGGTGATTTCCTTTTCTATTTATTCCCTCTAAAGCACTTGGCACTGGTCACCATTGGAAAACCAGGAGACTAAGCTAGGTGGACATTGGTCTGAGCCAGGAACACCATTCTTATGTTCCAACTTTTTTTTCTATTTTCGCAAATAAGACATTGGAAGTTTATATGGAACGATTCCATGTGGTGCCAGTTGTGTGGATTTTTAAATATTCACAGATTTACAGTGAAATACTATCTCCTAAAAGCAAAGTCAATAGCTAGAGCTAATGTGTTTTATTTTTAAAGTGAACTCAGCATTGAACAGCTCCATTGTTCTAAATGTTAGATGGAGACAGATACAGCGGTTCAATGAAACTGTCACCAACACTAGGTTTTCACCAGATTTATGTTATAAATTTGGATGTTGGTCAATCACCTTGTATTTCACACATGCAAATAAAAACCCATATATCTTGGAGAGCGTATGGGCTTGTTTTTGGCTTCAAGTAGAAGCTCCAAGTACTCAGCATCTTTATTCAGGCCTTGCACACACGCTCAAACTCTGGTTCTCTCAGATTTAAGGAGACAGGTAGAGTAAAGGGCACTGTCCACAGACATACACACGTAGGGACAGACAGACACGGTATCTGAGGTAATATCTGTTGTTGGACCAACTTCTGCTGGTGGAAGGGATAAGCTTTCAAGCTTCACACAACTCTTCTCATCTAGGGAAGGTAACCAGAGTGTCTAAGCTAAATACAAGCTGGGACAGATTGTTAAGGGCATTCACACATGCTGTAGGAGATCATATAAAAAAACCAGTTCCAATTTATATTTAGTTGAGCTACTCTCCTTACCATCCCCAGACTGGAAGAAGAGCTCTCTGTCGTTCAAAAGTTTGTCCCTTCCACCAATAGAAGTTGATCTAATTAATACGTTACCCCACCCACTCTCTTCTCTCTAATATCTTTGGGCCAACACAGCTACCACAGCACTGCAAACAAATATGTAGGGACGGCCAACTCAAGTCTTCCAGCCTATGACAGCTGCTTAGTTAAAAGTAAGAGGAAGTCTGATATGCATATAAACAAAAACTGTAAAGGGTTTTTTAGATCAACCATAACAGCTTAAAAACTAAGACCAGTAACCACTATATCGTTTACTTGAAGTATCATCTTACACAAAAGTTAGTCATCCTTAAATCACTGAGACTGCCCGAAATAATGGTTCAAGTTTTCTATTTTAAATAAGACAGACACCCACTGAAAATGTTCTGTAAAGAAAGTAGTTAGTGCTTTGGCTCATAAAGCACTACCTGCAGTTACCGCCACTAATTAAATCTGGTTAACAGCATTCTTCCAAATAAAGACATTTCCAGGTTTTAGTAAATAATTATTGAGAGTTTTAAAAAGCAAAATTAAGAATTTAACCTAGAGGAGATCATTTCTATTACTGCAATTCTGTTACCCTACTGCGAGAACAATTTTATATTCTGCAGCCACAAACCATATTTCTCCTTTCTAAATAAAGCCTGCACACGGACTGAGAAAATTTAGTTAAACTACACTAACCCTACCCAGATTTGAACAATCACCTGCTCATATTTTACTTTAATAGAATTTACTTTAATAATATATTATATATTAAATGTATTATGTTTAATATAATTTACTTTAATGATTTACATTAATAATTAATTCAAGAATTAAAAGTTGTCCAAATTCGATAAAAAAATCTGAGTAAAAACAAAACCAAAAACCAATAAAAAAAACCAAAAAACCTCACACCAACCCCATATTCCAGATGACGACCATAAGTGTAAGAAACGTCACGTGTAAGAAATCACTAACACCACACAAACTGTTCACAAATTGATGAGAGCAGGTATGCTAAATTAATAGATCCTAGTGGCACTTTTAAAAAGACTAACAAATTTATTTATCACATGAGTGTTCATGGGAGAAAATCCTTCTTTGTCAGACGCTTGAAAATGGAGAAAAATAAATGCAGGGAGGTATAAGTCATTCGTCTGTAAGTTCTCCATCTTCAAGAGGCTGATGAAGTGCGATTTTTTCCCATGAAAACTCATGCAATATATACATTTGTTAGTCTTTAAAAGTGCCACTAGACTCCTTGTTTGTTTTGCTGAACTAGACTGACAAGGCTATCCCTTTGGAACTAAACAGATCATATGCAAGCTCCTTCATGTCATCAGCATTATACAATAAACGGCTTAATAAACGTAGATTTAGGCAACTCTATTCCAGACTCAATTTTTGTTAACGAAAAAGCATGTTTTATCTCCTGCATGAAGAACTGAACTAGACAAGGACAGGAAAAGCCAAATAAGCACGCCAAGAAAAACCTCTCATTATGATTATTTTAAATTATCTTCAGGGTGTCATAACAACTCAATCTATTTGGAAGGGATACTAGTCTTCACACTGTATCTGCCCCTAGATTAGCAGTAAGATCTCAGATTAAATATGACAAAGTTATGGCGCAGTCAAATCTATCACCACAAATATCAAATCAACTCATACTACAACGCATTAGTAAAGTAATTTTAGAGAGGTGAGAATTTCTTTTATCAAATCAACTTAATAAAAGATTGGACCCTCACCCACCTGGCCTCTTTAATAAACTTGGACCAACATAGCTACAATAACATACACAAGTAATTTTGACTTGTATGTAAGTAAATATTGTAGAAACTAAATTTTGCAGAGAGTTATTTTTTAGAAATGGGTGCTCCACTGGGCACTACAGTTTAAATATTCTATAATACCTTAATACCTGTGTCCAGTATTAAAGTTGAGCCTAAGGCAAATTTTTATTGAAAAATGAGTGTGGTTTAAGTAGCTCATACCCACATGGTTTTGGGAAGCAAATGGCAACATGAATTAATCCAATTTCACACACACACTGCAGTGACATGTGAATAACCAGACTGAAAACAAAGAGCTATTTCAGGAGCTAGAACTTCACTGAAGACGAAAAGGAAACTCACCATGGACAAGTGAGATCTATTAACCATTTCTGCAGAATATTTTGTCAGAAAGAAAATCTAAGTGTACATTTTAACTGGAATACAAAAGAACTTAAAACATTAACATGGATGATCTTGCCAGATGCCGTATTTTCCAGATGCTTTATTTTTTTGTACTGAAACGTTTACACCTGAAATGTAAAACCATGGCTTGCCAAGCAAAGTCATTTCTTCTTACCAGCAACAGTACACTTAGATTCTAATTCAACTACTAAGCAGGTAAAAAAAAGAAAATCTGCTTGTGTGTCTGAGCGTAGGAAAGGTAATAATTAAGTTACAGGATAACGTGCAATCAGCATCATACAGCTTGAAATTTGTATGTTCAGCTCAGTCTAGCATTCCCAAGCACATGGCTCTTCATACACGAATGGGGCCATATTGCATAATTTCATACATCTCAAATTTTCAAGGTTTTGGACACTATAGCTTTACTTTCCCATTCCAAAAGAGTAACAGCATCCTGCTAATTCCTATCAAAACCAACCTAGCTGTCTTGACCCCCTCTCAAACATTTAATTGCAAATGCTATCGTAAAATCTTGTATTACCAGATTACACTGCGTAACATCTCATCTTCGCCTTTCCTATTCCGTCACAGAACCGCAGCTCACCAGCCTGTATCTCACAATTACTGCAACACCCTTGTCTTGTCGTAAATGCAATCTTGCTTCGATCATATCCATGCAGTATACTGCTGCAAAGATAACTTCCTAGCCCTACATCATGTCTCGCTGCATCCTTCCCCTAGCTCCCTCCTCTCCATCATATCAAACAATCTACCTGTCTTCACTTGCAAGGCTTATTCCTAACCCTACCTATCAGCCCTCATTCAGTATCAAAAAGTCAACTCCTGTCTGTGATCAGCCTCCACTCAGTCACTTATTAAATATTCAACAGGCAACCTCATATTTTCTTCCATGCTACCCCTCAGACTTGAGAGTAGTTCCCTATAAACGTTCACAAAAACTCACTTTCCTTCAAAAAAACCTGTTTCAAAACTCTCTTTTGCCGCAATGCACACAGAAAGCCTGGACAACATTTAGATGGCTTGTGTGCTGAGAGCACAGCCTATTATATGGACCCACATGGTCTCACTATTTCACTGTATTTCTCTGCTGTATCCAACAGTTATATCATCTTATACTTCAGTTGTAGGCTCAGGGACTATTTTTACTCTTTGATTTTTGTTTGTACAGTGCCTAGCACCACTGACCCCGTGGCCAGGACTGAGGCTCCCAGGCACTATGATAATGCAAATAAATAATAAACACATATAAATGCAGTAGTTCTGCTAGTGCACTATAAAAATTAATTAAGACTACAACTGTCAAAATAAATACACAAGTATTGGAGTGGGAGAGAGAGAAAAAAGAAAATATTCTCCAAACCTAGCTAAAATAATTCTCCTGAACAACATGAAAACCCTAAAGGAAGCACTTACTTAAATTAGAAACCCAAACGCATATAAACACACCACAAAACCAACACTGGACAGAAGTAGCTCTCGACAATACTACCATCTGTAAAAACAAAGTGAAATCCTGGCCCCTGTGAAGTGAATGGGAATTTTGCCCATCACCCAAAGTAATATGAAGAGCAAAAGCACTCTATATGAAAAAGAGCCAATCTAAGCCCTCGAGGGGTGTTACCATGGGGGAAAATTGGAGCTAAGGAGTGAAGCACAAGTCAAGTTCCATTAGCTTTGAGATCTGTCTCTCTAAAGCACAAGGTATCCCCATTGTTGTGTACATTTTTGAAAGGTGTAACTTTTTTAGAATAAAAAGATGTCTGCCCACTAAATGCATGAAAGGTTATTAGAGTGACAGATGAGAAAAATTTACTGCATCTTCAAAAGTATAAATTCTTAAATCGAAGATCAAGATTAGTGTAAAGTAATAGCAGAAAAGTTTGCAAGTGAATTAATTCGGAGGGGAAAAGGGCACCTCCATAATGCACATGTGCAATTCACTCCCCCACAACATAATCACTTGTAAAAGTCTGAAATAACCATTTGGTATAGTGCACTAAAAGCTCTTTCTCCAGTACAGTTTGTTCAAGCTTCAGAAAACACCTCTGGCCAAACTGTTTTTTTATATATAGTCCTTTGTATGGTTGCAGTGCTGCATACCACACAAGAATAAAAGGCATATTCCAAGTTATTTCTGTACTTTTGTTTTATGCACTCTACACCAGAAATCACTTGAGATTTATTACAATATGGAACATGAGATTAAGCCAAGATTTCTTTAACAGTGCTATAAAGGTAGTCTTTATATGTGCAGTACTTCCTCCACTGACAACCTACCTACCCCTACCTCAACTCCTTTTTCTATTATTTCTACCAACACAAAATCTACTCAAGAATTAACTGCTGCTACCCAATCACTCACTGTTTACCTTCAAGTAGGTCTCTGGCCAGTCCTGGCTCCGCCCCTGTTGAGCGAACAAAATCCGACAGGACGACATCCATATCCAGGGTCATGTGATCATGAATTCCTTGCAGGCAGTTGGAAACAGCTGGGACATAGATCAAAGCTTAGTCTTCAATCTAAGAATGAAATGTACATAGCTCATGTTACAAAGTTTAAATAATTAGCCTGGCAATGCAGATGGTTTACTCTCCTCTTTTAAAAACTAATTTTGTTTTGGGATTAGAGGTGGCTGCTTGCCTGACTGTTCAGTAATTGATAGAGAATATGAATTATGTTACTATTCCCAGTGCTTTTTTCGAAGAGAAAAAAAAGTGCTGGTATTTGGCCAGGGACCTGGGGTCACCGGCAGTGGGAGCCAGGGCCACAATGCTGTGAAAAAAAGGTGCCGGTAGTCAGTACCCTTGAGTCCATCACGAAGAAAGGTAGGGGTACTGAGTACTGGTGAGTACCATCACAATAAAAGCCCTGACTATTCCTGTTTCCTAGAACATGACCCTAATTGTTTGAATACACCTAAATTATATGATAGGTGCCATAAGAGCTTGGATACCAGAACTATTTAACTACACCTAAATGAGATATTATGTTATTCAAAACCAGAAACCCAGCTTGAGGCAAAGAATAATCAGCGTAGACAAAAGTGGCTATACTTAATAAAAGTAATGCAAAAGCTTAAGAAAAAAACATTCCTTTCATCAGTCGGGCTTTTACTCAAAATAGCATACAAGTACCGGTAGTTAGCAAAATAAATTAGTTTATCTACTGGTAGAGAATTTGCAGAAAGGTTCTCTTATCTAAGTATCTTATGCTGAGACCATTACATCCTTGACCTCTCATCTAGAGACATTCCTCTTCAAAGCATGTTTGTAATTCATAAGAAATCAGAACAAACTGCCTTTCATTAACAGATGCAGTCTGTACAAAACAAACCACTTTTCAGGTTAAAATTTTTTTCCTTCTTTGGAGTAGAATAGTTTACCAATTAAACTTCATATGAGGCAGGAACGATTTCAGCATGCACTTGCTTTGGAAAAAAAAAATGAACAAAGCTATGAAAAAGCCAGTGCACAGCTTTATTTGCAAAACATTCCATTCAAATTTTACATTTACTAAACCTTCGAATTTTGCCTTGTAAAGACAGCGATGATGTAGTTCAGCTTGGTGGAAATATGAAAATAAGCCTAGCAGCCTCTGCAATTTTCCATGCAAGATCTCTTTCTACCCATGAAGTCACTACCATCCTTAGTGAAAGGCCTCTGAAAGAAAAGTATCAAAAAAACATCCCTCCAGTGGCTAAATCTCTTCCTATGAATCAAACAAATCGGTCCTCAAATGTTAAGTCCAAACACTACATTTACATCATATAAATTTAAGCAGTTCCAAAAATTTGAAAAGTTTTATGTAGGTGTGTGAAACACTCCTACTTATAGATACAAGTCCAGATCTTCTACATTCCTCTAGGTAAAAATCAAAGTGTATGTCCACAGACATTCGGATCAAGCAAATATCCTGGACAAGCAGCATAGTAACTAAGGAGCGATTTTCAAACCTCTATTTTTAAGGAATATAAACTGTTTGAAAAATTCATTCTAAACTGGATCATACAAATCAGAGAGGGAGGGGAAAAAAAGAGTGTGCAAGGCTGATCAATCACTAATGTCAGATATTTCCAGTCCTCTACAAAAACAGACTAATCCATCTACCTCACCAAATGTCAAAAATTTCTAGGCCTATGAAAGATGAGCAAAACCACAAAACAGTATATAAATCTCAAACTCTAACCAAATTAAGTGAAGCAGGCAAGCCTTAACTTGGAATTTTCCCGCTTTGTTAGTTTGAAACAATCATACTACTTCTTGTTATATTGAAGTAATTTTGTGCTTGCTAGTCACACGTAGATTAACTTCATGCATGGAACAGGCACAATATTTTATCACATGGGCTATCTCTGGACTGTCCTCTTTTATAGGCTATAAAAATATTAGTGCATAAAGTATAAGGCAAAATTTTTGCTAGCAGCATAGACCAGACCCTTGCTAAGGTTATAGTAATCAGGGATAGTAAAGCCAGTCTACATTCTAGGTCTGGGTCACACACACACCTCCTCAACATGCCACCTAACCTATGACAAATGCTACACTCGCAGAGCTTACACAGCTTTTAGATGAGAACCTGTGAACTGCTGGTACCAAAGAATCTCATATTTCCTTCTTATGGTTTCAGCAATTTTTAAAGAAGTTATATAGCAAAGCACTGACTTTTGGAATATAGAAAAAAAGACAAAACATCCTACACCCATTGACCCATAGCATTTACAGTTGCTTAGAAAACTCCCTCATGCAAATGAATGTTAATATCTTAGTTAAGAGGTGAAACAGACAGAAAACTTCAGTTCCGAATACACCATAATGAACTTTGAGCAGATTAACTGCAAGGGCTCAAATGAAGAGAAATCTACATCCTGTTCGGGCTTTGTATTTTTAGGTTACACATCTTCTTGTGCTTTCGCTGTTACGATGGCTACAGCTAGGGGAAAGCTAGAGCTGCACCATGCAGAATAGAGGTCACCATCTCAAACCAGGCAAATTAGACCAGGGTCTCAAAATCCTTTTTAGAATAAGTTCCAAAGGGGTAGCTGTGTTAGTCTAGTGCAGAAAAACAACAGAGTCCTGTGGCACTTTTAAAGACTAACAGATTTATTTCTCGCATGAGCTTTCGTGGGAGAAAATCTCACTTCATCAGATGCTTTGAGGAAGTGACAGTGGCTTTCTACTCACCACTCCAATCCCCAGTATTTTTACAAAAAATACCTCAAATGACAGAGCCAGCACAAGCACATATTCTGGCCTTTAAACTCTCTATGAGCAATTGCTTTTAAGTCAGAAGGGAGCACTGTGGTCATCTAGTCCAGTGGTTTTCAAACTACAAGTCAGGACCCAGTACTGGGTCGCAGACCCTTGGGTATTGGATAGTGGCATTCCCTGCTGCTGCTGCCGAAAGACTGGAATGCATTGCTCCAAGATGTAACTGTTGGGCTGTGGGCATAAGTGAGTTTTTTCAACTGGGTCCTGAGAAAAAAAAAGTTTGAAAACCACTAATCTAGACTGACGTACTACTTAGCAAAGGCCATAGAATTTCACCCAGTAACTCCTGCATCAAGCCTAATGACTTGTGGTTGAATCAAGATAGGATGTCTTTCTTAAAGATGTCAAGTGATGGAGAATCTACCACATGTAGTGAATTATTTCAACAGTTAATTACCCTTACAATTAGACATGTGCACTCAGAATTTGAAGTTGACTAGTTTTAACCTCAGTCATCGATCCTGTGCCTTTATCTATAAAATTATCTGATTGCTTCAGAAGAGTTAATATAGACATCCTCAACACCTCTTGTGAGACAGAGGACTACCCCATTCCCCTGCTTCCCCACCCCCAATTTAACAGATAGGCAACCAAAGCACAGAGATTAGGTGGTTAATTCAAATCACATGGGAACTTCATGGCAGATCTAGGATCTCCTGGGTCCCAGCCAGTGTCTTAAGCACAAAAACCAGCACCTCCTCCTCTAAATCATGTTATAAATAAATTTAGTTCAAATGATAAAAATAACCCCTGATCAGGGTTTCCTGCCTGCTGTAAAAGCAACGAACACTAATGAAGCAAGTGTTAGGGCTATCTTTAACATCCACCACATTTACAAGGCTTACAGTGCTGACCATTATTTGCAGGATGCACCAGTTTCTTTCTATGCTCCCTGGAAGCTCATTCATGGAATCCAAGATGCATCCCAGAGAATGTTTTGTTTTCATGTCTCCCCTTCAAAATCCAGTGTCACACACACTTCACTAGAAGGCTTAACTACATCCACTTGGGAATGGGTCAGCATAATGTTACAATTCTGTTTAAAACACAGCTAGAAAAATAGTTGTAAATATCCCTTTTTTTATTTTAAATATACTTTTTTCATTGTGTGTGCAGTTTTACTGTGCACATTGCATTCATCCTGCATAATAAAAAGTTAGTTCAGTCAGTTACAATTTTCAAAACACAAATTAGCACAGTGCTGAAATAGGGACCACAATCAAAACACTGACATGGGTTAAATGCAAACAAACATCTTGTTTTTGTTTGTTTTTTTAACTCAAGAGAACTTATTTACATCATGTGGTTTTAAATGAAAGTTATACAAGATCCACTTTTTAAAAATAAACTACCCCATGTCTCCCCTTTAGTGGCTCTCTATTAGAGTCGTATGACAAACACTGTAAACAGGAAAAGAAAAAGCTTCAGAGAAGTCAGTATTTGACACTTACTCTGTTACTGGCTCCAGATTTGGCTATATCCCAAATATCTCAGTTCACTTTCTGAAACCAAATTTGCCTTATGTGAGATGGGATACCAACCACTTCTGTTTTAATGGTGTCAATAAGATAGTTAAATAAATCAGACAGTCACAACAGAAGACCACCTCAAGTTCCTCTTTGTAATGCCTAAACAAGTGTTTTCAGCACCATGTCAATTCAAGAGCCTCTCTCTCACTCACTTACAAAAATTAGTCCAATCAAAAAATACTGCCTCACCCCCTTGTCTCTCAAACATCCTGGGACCTACTTGGCTAAGACAACACTGCATGCAGAGATCAATGTCTGTATCATTGATTCACAGAGTTAGCGCTACCACCACATCCAATGAAAAAACTATCTTTCTGCAAAATAAACAAGGACTCCTGTGGCACTTTTAAAGAATAACTAATTTATTTATCACGTGAGCTTTCATGGGAGAAAATCCCACTTTGTCTGATGCTTTGAAGTGGGATTTTCTCCCATGAAAACTCATGTGATAAATAAATGTGTTAGTTTTTTTAAGTGCCACAGGACTCCTCGTTTGTTTTGCTGAAATAGATTAAGGCCACCCCTTTGGAACTATCTTTCTGATTACATAGAAGATATAAAAAGAGGAATTACTGAGAAGTCACAATGCTTAACCACAGACTCGGATTAAACCAAATTGTTGGATGTTTTCTGGAGTCAACACATTCACACCTAAAAAGTTGTCTCTCTTATTAACCCTTATGTGATACAATGCTTTTGTCATCTTTCCTTGATTTTTCACCTTTTACAATAGATACTTAGTTTATTCTATTTATGCTACAGAGAGCAGACATACTGGAGTATCTACTCACATTGTACACCAGATTACTACACAGGTAAACCCCATTTAAGGACTGGCATACAAACAAACCACAGTAATTTAAGTTCAGATTGAAAACTGATTCAGTGAAACTAGTGCAAACCTAGCTAGAACTTTTAAGCCTGCACATATAAATTTACCAGTACATGCTAAACCCACATAAACCAGGTTTAAATCCAAATAAGGACATGTGCAGAACCTTTTGAACCAATTTAACTGAACTGATTTTAAAACCCTCCCAGCTTTAATTAAGCCACTGTGCAACTTGAATTTAGACCAGGGCCTAAATGACAAGTCCAAACTGTGCTGTAACTCTGTCTCACAACATAGTAGCTTTTTGTATTCTGGATGGGACCAAAATGCCTTTCACAATGAAGCAGCTGTGCTAGGCTGCATAAACTGCAGCAAAGCTCAGATTCATTTATTTCTTGAATCAACAGTACCAATGGAAGTCTCTCTCACACACATGCACACCCTACCTTACAGGCCTTTCAAGGTTAATCAACTCCAGAATGAATCCTCAAAGAATGGCAATACAGCGAGAACTCCAGATGCAGTCAGAGTTGAGAAGAAAGCACAGGATGCACAGCATGAGACATCTTTAGCCCTACATCAGCTGAGTTTTTTTTTTTTTTTTTTTTTTTTTTTAAATCTTTTGTTAGCTTCTGAATGGCCAGACGGATAAGCCTTCATTGCGATAAGAATAATAAAAATAAGAGGGGCTTTGTTTACTCTTCCTGTCAAACGCAGGGAAAGCCGAACACCTTTTATGGACACAAAAGAGTAGTACTGGGAAGGGGATGAATATGGCATAGCTCCCTTGATCTCCACACAAGCGTATTCAATACTTCAGAAAAACAAGCAAAAGTTACTGCCATGTACACGAATGGGGCTCAATAAATATTAAAAGACTGAGGAATACCCCCTCGTTTCTGCCACCTGTAATGGGAGTACCCCTTCAGAAATAACACTACCTGCAGCAGTTGAACATATACAAACATGCTCCCCCAAAGTCCTCTAGAGCAGTGGCTCTCAACCTTTGGCAGGTCGTGACACATCAGGAGCCTATAGGACACACTAGCCTACCCCCTTCAGGGCAAATCCAGCCATCTCCCCAGCTCTGAGACATACTTGCCACTGTGTAGCGACAGTAATGTGTCCCGACACAGCGGTTGAGAACCATTGCTCTAGACCAGTGGTTTTCCAGCCACGGGTTGGGACCTAGTACTGGGTTGCCGATCCTCAGGCACTGGGTTGTGGCACCCCCTGCTGCCGCCGCTGAAAGACTGGAATGCACTGCTCAAAGATGTAACTGTTAGGTCATAGGCGTAAATGATTTTTTTCCGCTGGGTCCTGAGAAAAAAAAATTGAAAAGCATTGCTCCATAGAACCTATTTTTCTTCTCCAGCTGATGTGTCAAATTATATAAAGACCCAATGGACTAGTAGTTTGTGCCTAAAGACAAAAGAGATTTACTCCAAGGCCTCTTTACACCAATCTGGCAGCACAGAGGGGCGTTAAATGAGACCATGTCTACACTATGACGACTACCAACATGTATCTGCATAGCCCTGTAGCACAGATGCAACCTACACCAACACTGAGGCTATGTACACACGATCACTTTATGGAGCGGTAAGGCTCCTTACCACGCAATAAAGCCAATAGCGAACACACGATCAATTTCTCTGTTGCGCGGCAACACCCTCTTGCCGCGCAACAGTTAAACCACTGTTCCGCGGTAATGCTCGTGTGTACTCATTTTGCGCAACAGACAGCCTCTGGAAATGTCCCAGAGTGCCAATCGAGGCCACTCTGGGACATTGGAGCTGTCAAATATGTCAATTTCACTGCTCTAGCAGAGCAGTGAAATTGAGTATTTTTGGGAGCTGCCCGGTTTGGCAGCTCCCCTGG
>ML686014.1:1257614-1287682 GCA_007922175.1 Pelusios castaneus
TGACAGTGGGGGCTGGCAACACAGCCCCCGCTGCCACCGGAAGCCCTGCAGCTGGGCTAGGGGGCTGGCTGTGGGCAGTGCATGGTGGGACAGGTGCCCACCATGCACTGCTCTTCTTTCGCAAAGGAGCATTCACACGGTGAATGATCCTTTGCGAAAGAAACAGCACGTGTGTACACAAGAAAGCGCTATATTTATAGCGCTTTCCTTGTCCCGCAATAACTTATTGCGGGACAAGTGTTCTCGTGTGTACATAGCCTAGGAGTTTCTGAGAGTGTAGGAACACTGCCTTCCCAAACGAAGGGCTTCTGCTGACATAGCTCTTTCATCAATATAGATTCCAAAGGGGGAGACGTGTTAGTCTAGTTCAGCAAAACAAACAAGGAGTCCTGTGGCACTTTTAAAGACTAACACGTTTATTTATCACATGAGCTTTCATCTGACGAAGTGGGACTTTCTCCTATGACCAGTTCATGCAATCAATCAACATAGCTGTGTCTGTGCTGAGGCTTTTGTTGCATTGCTACATCAGGACTTTGCTTCCAGGTCTATGACTAACACACCAATTCCAATGTACCATTTCATTGGAGGCCAAGTCTCAGAGTAACTTACATAAACAAGCACAGATGCTACGGCCATAGAGAATCACCGTAATCATCTCTAGTCCTACAGCCTGTGTGATACAGGAGGTCAAACATCCCTGCAATAATTCCTGTTCAAACTATAACCATCTCTTTCTTTAAAAAAAAATCCACTCTTCATTTAAACCTTTCCAATAATGAAGAATCCATCAAAACCTGTGGCTTACCTGCACCCAGACCTGCATCAGTTTAATGAAACGGGGATAAGTAAGCCAGTGCAAACTCCTGTGTGGCCAATCACTTTGGTATTAAAGCTTGTCTACATACAGAAATTGGATTGTTAATTAAACTTGTACAGTTAAAAAGCATCACAACCCTTGCCCCAGGAGGAATGCGGTGCTTTGTATCAGGATAGCTTCTCCTGTACATGAGAAGGAATAAAGCTAAACCAGTAAAACTGCTTCCACACTAGGTGAGCCAGTATAACTATTTTGTTCCAAAAAAATTCACAGCCCCCCTGCAAAACATTTGCACCGTTACAAAAACAGGGTAAAAGAGTAACTTGTTTGCTTTAACTTAAATGCATTCTCAACCAACTCCAGCAAAACTGAAGAAAATCAGTCTTGGGTCTTGCCTACACTAGCAATTATGCCAGCAAAACTTTTGTTGCTCAAGGATGTGAAAAAAATACCTTGAGTGACAAGTTTTGCCCGCTTAAACACCAGTATAGACAAGGCCTTCCTCTGGCATACAAGAGCATTTACACAGGCATTTGCATCAGTTTATTTATACCGGTTTTTAATTCACTCCCGTGGCTATGCCAGTGTAACTCTCCTGTATAGGTAAAGCCAACCCACCACTTTAAAGATTCCTTTTGTAATGCCAGAGCTATGTAAAAGGGCCTTCATGTAAGAATCAAATCAAGTGGGAGTGCTCCTGATTTTAGCAGGGTGTTGGACTAGATGACCTTATGAGGTCCCTTCCAGCCCTAATCATCTTTAGTAACCAAACCATAATTTGTTTCCCTGGATGCTATATGACCCAAACATGTAACTCAGGGCTCAACAAAACCTGGGCACCAGGTTGCCATGATGACCAGGGTTTGTAGCCTGGCTCCAAGCTCCACCACAGAAATGCTACAAAGGAGCACCCTCTGGCTACCAAAAATAAAACTGCTGGCGCCTAGCTGGGATCCAATTTTGTTGCACCCTGATGTAACTACAGAAAAATTCCTGTGTGAAAATTTAGGGTGAACTTCCAAAAGCACTGAAGTAACTCTGGAGAAGGGTTCCACTGGAAGTCAATAAGATACGCACTCATAAATCACACAAGTATTTGAAAATTCTACTCAATTCCTTATTTATTCTTATGGTGTTTTAGTTTGTTTTATGAACACAGGGTTTAAAGTGTACTGATTTATGACTAGCTTTTTTTAGTTTCTTCAATATTACAGGGTTATAACTCCATCATATTGAAGGTATGATTTTAAAAAACATGTATTGTGTAACTTCTAACAGCTACTGAAACTTTAAACCTTTTGGGACAGAGAAAAAAACTGAGGAAAGAAGTGTTTCGGGTTTTGTGCGAAATGAAAATAATTTAACAACGCAGTTCTCAAATTCTCCCTTCGTGGGTTCCTAGGCATTAGCTATCCTAAAGGTCAGTGCTGCTAGGATTCCTAGCTGATAAAACATTTTGGCAACAAGTGTTCCATGGATGGGCCAGATTTTTTTCTCCAGAATTTTTTTCTCTAGTGAACATTCTCTGAGTTTTACGTTCTTTTGGGAGATTTGAAAATATCCCAGTGATGCTTCCCTTGAAGACATTTCTCTCTACTCATTTAATTTCACTGCTGAACTTCCAAAGATAAGCCATTTAAACAAACATTAAAGGAACCATGTTGGCTTTCAAAATATTTTCAGACAGTCATAAAAGGCAGTTCCTTGGCACTTTTTTTTTTTTTTAAATATCAGCATGTTTGTAAGTAAGCTAGGCTGATGGAAGAATTCTTTCATTGACCTAGCTGCAGCTACACTTGCAATCTGCTTCGCAGAGCTATGGGGTGTGAATTTTTCACAACCACAAGTGCTGTAGCTAAGTCATCCTAACTTAAGTATAGACAAGGCCTCAGTTTGGTTTACAAAGAGATTAGAATCACTGAGGATCATAACTGATTGCTCTAGATATATTAATGGAATTTCAAAACAGGCATCAAGTATATCCACAAGATAAGAATTCCTTACAATAACCCTCCTGGCTGTGAAAAGACCCAGCAGTTCCCTTCCAACAATTCTTTGCCTAGGAGCAAAAGGCTCTTATTCACTCTTTCTGGCATAGATATTAAACCTGTGCCCAGAGGATCCCAAGATGAACACTCAGATAAAGTAATCAAAACTGTCAAACACAATGCCACCTTGGGGTACAGACTTTTAAAATACATTTCTGGGACCAAAGCCATCAACCATCACAAATCATATCCATTTCACCCCCAGGCTATCTAGTTGTGGGTTTTGGGACAGAGACTTGAAAGAAGTGCCAGATACTTTCATGTTTAAAGCTGGCCCATCTATCTAAAAACAGGAGTGGCATCTACTTCACAGAGTAGTTGGGATACTTAACATTAACAACATTTTAAGATCCTCATTTGGAATGTTCTATAAAAGAATAGAGCATTATTGATTTTTCCTGGGGGGCGGGGGGAGAGCCCTATACAGATAAGAGGTTAAAGAATTTCATTCTAAACTGGAATCACAGGAAGCGTTTACCTTCCATCTGGAAAACTGCATGGAAAAATGACTTCAATAATTAGATCACCTGAGCAGCAAACCACTGCATTACCATGAAGTCAGTGTGAAATAGAAGCTTTCCAGACTGCTTTATATGTATAGCTATATACTCATTACTTATCCTCAGATGGCATTGGCTGATGTCAGAAGACAATACTGGATTTGATGGATCACTGGTCTGAACCAATATAGCCGTTCTTATGATGTTATGCTGCTTTCTGAAGTTATTTTAGTTATGCATTTTGTGGCAGGAATAGTTTTCCAGAATGTCTGTACCATTTCCAGCACATTTCATGCGCTACTGTCATATAAATACCACAACCGGACTTCAGAGCTGTACTAGTTGTAAATCCAAGCGATAGCATCCTGTTTTTCAATGAGAAGACATGGTATGGTGGTTTCAGGAGATCTTAGCATATGTGACATGAAAATCTACACATGTTAAAAATAAGAACATAAGAATGGCTATACTGGATCAGACCAACAGTCCATCTAGCCCAGTCTCCTTTCTTCTGACTCTGGCCAATGGCAGGTGCTGCAGAGGGAATGAACAGGATAGGCAATCAAGTGATCCATCCCCCGTTGTCCATTCCCAGCTTCTGGCAAACAAAGGCTAAGGAAACTTCAGAGCATGGTTTTGCATCCTGCCCATTCTAGCTAATAGCCATTGATGGATCTACCTTCCATGAATATTTCTACAGTTATTTCCTCTCCTTCATATCCAGCTCCACCCAAATCAGATTTTTGTTTGTTGCTAATTTAAGGCAATTTTAGAAAGCAATTTGCATTCCAGGCAAGCAACTTGCAGACATTGTTCTACCACTTAAAGTAAATGGGCCACTGGGCCCTCAGGGTTCCTAAATATCACTATTATAGCCTCCTCTACTTTGGTTCACTAGTCTCTAGCCTCATTTCCAGCAGTAACTAGCCCGAGTCTTTCCTCTTAATGTGATGCTCATCAAAAAGCTCTACTCCCCTTCCAGCCTTGGGGTACATCTACTCTAGACAGGCTGCAACTACACTGCTGTACCACAGACACTGATGAGAGCGTTTGCAGAGGTTCTGCTGTGGTAAATCCTGTGAGAGGCGGTAGCTAACAGCAGAATTCTTGACATCAGAATTCTTCCACCACCCTAGCAATGTCTCCACTGGAACTTAGGCTGGCATAATCACATTGTACAGAAAGTGAACTTCTTTTTTACAGCCCTTGTTCTCCACATGAGATCCTGTCGCAACTGTATTGAAGTATTCGGGCAAACAGCCCCGCTGTCATCCTACTTTTGTGACTGTTCTCGTGTGCACTCCAAGTGACCTATCGCTTATCAATTGCACGATTCTGAGATGTATATTCAGTGGACTCTGTCTGCTACATATTTATGTTATGCACATTAAAAACAGCTGAAGTATAAACTCGTGTAATGGAAACAAGAACAACAGTTCTTCACCAGTGCATTGAAAATGCAGTAATTTATAACTAATGGGATATAAAGACAATAGTGATGTTCACTGATTGATTACTATTGAGAACATCACATCTTTACAGCTTGCAATTTTTAATGTACTTTATTTTCTTGACTTTTTCTATATTATTCATGGTTTATGCGAGCAACAACCACTCCACCAGATTGGACATTTCATGATAAATTACTCATTGGTTTGACAAACGGCTATAGCTGAAGACCCTAGAGTCCACCACAATCATTTACCAGGACCCCTCTTACTCAAACATTACATTCATGGAAGTAACTTTAAAACCCAACTTCCTCTTGGTCAAACACTTCAAAACAATAGTAGTATTTTTATCTGGACATTTTCACAGAATCATAGAATCATAGAATAATGGGGATGGAAAGGACCTCATGAGGTCATCTAGTCCACGGGGGGGCCCGGGCGCGCTAAAAAGCAGGACCACTCCCACTAAATCACCCCAGCCAGGGTTTTGTCTAACCGGTCTTAAAAATCTCCAAAGATGGAGATTCTACCACCTCCCTATGTAGCCCATTCCAATGCTTCACCACCCTCCTAATGAGAAAGTTTTTCCTAATATCCAACCTTGACCTCCATAGCTCTAATTTGAAACCATTGCTTCTTGTTTTCCCCCTCTGCAACATTTAAGTCTTGCTTGAACTTATTACAGACTCAAATCCTACTGTATACACCACCACAATTTGGCAAAATAATCTCACTAAAATTAAGTTTCAGAACTTGGCACTGGGAAGTACATGATACATCTTGGAACTAGGACATTCATTAAAAAGTTCCAAATACGGTCACTAATCCTCTCATTTTACTGCTTGTGTCTTTTCTTCTGTTTCAGGTTATCCATCATATTACCTGAAAACCCTGGAACAGTCTCCTATGGTCCCCAAACACACTATCTTCCCCCTCCTTCATATTTTTCCTAGCAATCCCTACTAATCAATAAACCACCACAACACTTTTTTTTCCAACTGCTGTCCTGTGCTTTTCTGCCTTATCTATTTAGATAAGATCGTTTACCTTTGTAAAATACTGTAAGTTAAAAAACAGTAATAATACTTCACTCAGCACAGCCTTCCTTTACATTTTCCCAACATGCAATCTACTTTCAAAATATAATAGGTCCTTCAAAGTCTATCATGCCAGTTCAGTGTGTATTAAACTCCAGTCTCCAAAATCAAAGGGAAAAACCATGAAAAAAGATATTAATGCAATGAAGTTTGATTAAAAAGGTAATCATCATCAAAATAAGAGAAATTTAACACAAAACAAACCTTGCAAAGCTGTGCAGCAGCAAAGGCACAAACTGGAGACTTAGAGAAAAAAACAACTATCCAGCCTTACTATTGAGAATTGTTAATATTTTCCTCCAACTGAGCATGACTGCTCATTTTAAAACCACAATATCCAAGACTGCTAGGAATTCTCAAAGTTCAATGCCGCCTCTGCTATGATGCGAACTTTGAAATATGCATGCGAAATATAGAGTGATCAGAGTAGAGTCAGGCTGTTCAATTTTTTTTCGTGCCTCTTAATTAAGAAAATCTCTTTCTGAACAAACACTAGCATCAACTTCCAGGTCTACAGAAGACAAACACATAACCCAACAGCAGGATACAGAAGCATCCACAATTACTTAAACTGAATCTTATTCTCCTACATATATTTTCAGACAAACCAAACAAATTTAGGTACTCTAAAGACATCAAATGAGCTATACAACTTCGCTAAATATTGAAGAAACTTGTAACAGAATGCCAAGGGCTGCTTAGTTTGCAAAATTTCACAAATTCTGCAACATTTTAATTATTTTTTCTTGAATTTATATACATGTATAAAAATTTAAAATCACTCAATTTGACAAGATTACAACAATTCTATTTACAAAACTTCATTTTGTTTTAAGCAGTCTGAAAATAAGACTAAGCATTATTAGCACCATTGCTGATTTGTTTCTGAAAAGCATGGTAGGATGAATATACAAGTGCCCTTTCCACCACTGCACATGAAAAGTGTGTGGAAAACAACGTATTCAGCTCCTGTCAATACATCAAGCTCCCATAGCACATTACATTGAAAATTAATTCGTAAGCTGCTGTATTTTTATTACCAGCCCCTTTATCTTGACAGTCTGCCGCTTGGGCACGTATTACAAAAGCACATCAATATGACAGTTCATTCCAGTAGGTTCAGCTGGCTAGTTCTTCAGGGCAGCCTATTGAGTGGATGGAGTGTCTCACGATACCTCTATGAAATCTCTACCTTTTCACTAATAGTTTTTTTTTAGAATGCCAGAACTAAATTACCATTTAATTTTATCACTCTTCATACTCACTACAAAAGGGCAGTGACGCAGTACCCAAAGCTACCTACTACCCAAAGCTGCTATTTAGCTTTTCATAGTCTGGTTAAATCTATAGCATGGCTGCTTTTACTGATGCTTCATAACTTTGTCCGTAGATCTGACATAAGGAATTCAACTGAAGATGAACAATGCATTATACTTTGCATATATACACAGCCAAAAAGCTTTATTAAACCAAAATGAAGGTTGCTTAGCGCTGCTTTGTGCCCTTCTAAAAGGTGGAGGCTACCCTTTAAATCTCTGAAAAACCCAAAACCAAGCATTAAGACAGTGCTTCACCACACCCCCAAACATGGCCAGAAATGAGAAGAGGCTCATTCAGCTCATGGGGATGTTCTCAGAACTCCACATGGAGATGTATAAAGCCTGAATCAATAGCTCTAAGAGGTATAAATTAATCTCAATGGCAGTTCTTTCTCCCCTTCCAATCTCAGCAGTACACACCTGTAGCAGTCACCTACCCACCATCTATACACTGCATTTTTGGACTACAAGGGGTGGGGGATGAACCCAGAGCACCCTGTGTGGATGCTGCTATCTCAAAATAAAATGCAGCAAGTTTGTGTTAACATACAGTCCAGACTTTGCAGTTAAAGTGTAACGTTTTGACATGCTCTCCTCAATACTGTGTGTCTGTGGCATGCACCAACACAGAGCAAGCTGGTTCTTAGCTCTCCAGCCCAATCTGGGCACTTGCCTGGGTCAGACACCAAATAACCCAGTTCTTACCTCCCTGCACAGATCTAAACTTTTGTGCCTCGTGGGGCCCAGCTGGAGTTCAGTGCACCCCTCCTGGCAAAGAATATTCCAAAGTGGGATTTTCTCCCACGAAAGCTCATGCGATTAATAAATCTGTTAGTCTTTAAAAGTGCCACAAGACTCTGTTGGCAAAGAATAGTTTCATCTTGTCAAGAACTCTTGAAGACAATGCATCACATTTTCAAGTGTGGCAGCTAGTCCCTTCCATCGCAGCTTGGCCCCATGCCACTATACCAGGCTTCATATCCAAGATAGTACCACCTACTAAATTTTCTCAGAGTAGGGCTCAGACAGAGAGCATTGAGGATACACTTATAGGCTGCTGATCCTCTTCGAACTTGTACTGACAACTGACACGGTAAGCTCAGGTACTAGCAATAACTTGACATATCTCTAAATTGGTCCTTGGGTCCACTGAACAGCTGAGCCCGGGGCAGTCCAGCAATACGCGTTTTACAAGGGTCAACAATTATCTGTTTTTTCCTAGCTCTGCATACCAAGAAATGTTGCAAACTGAAAATTCTAATTCCAAAGGGGGAGCCGTGTTAGTTTATTGCAGAAAAACAACAGAGTCCTGTGGCACTTTTAAAGATGAACAGATTTATTTATCGCATGAGCTTTCATGGGAGAAAATCCCACTTCGTCACACATGTCTGATGAAGAGGGATTTTCTCCCATGAAAACTCATGCAATAAATAAATCTGTTCTTTAAAAGTGCCACAGGACTCTGTTGTTTTTCTGCAAATTGTAAAAGTCAGCTCCGTTTTATGTGTAACTATCTTCAAAATCCCTTAACCAAACGTCCTCCAACTTGCTCTATTAACCCCATTCCAGGCTCCACTGAGGCATACCAATTCCCAAAACACAGAATGCATATGGAGTTTGGCGCACTCAAACATCTGCTCTTAAGGTCGGAACATGGCTCAACCTTAACTATGGCAAAGCATGGGTGACCCCCATATGAGAGAGAGAGAGAGGGAGAGACAGACAGACAGACTAGCCTATATAGATCTTCAAGTGCTTTACTTACATCACTCAGTCATCTAACACACCCACCTCATAGGATGTCATGACGGCTACTTAGCTAATGTCTGTAAAATGCTATAAAAAGACTAGCTAACCTCGCCCTTATGACACATTGGTAAGAATTTGCTGTCTACAGATGAGACACTGAGAACATAAAGGAAACTGTCACAGTAAGAGCATGAGGTAATGCCACGAACAAAACTCATGTAACCTCAATTTCAGTAACAAACAACTGGACAATATTACATTGTACGTTTTTCAAAAGTAGAATAAACTCGAGAAAAAAAGCTGAGAAAACAGAAGTCATGTTATCTTATTTCACACAGGAATTGGCTTTATTCTATATTTAACTTCTTCTGTAAAGTATGAAGCAGAATATTTTTAATAGTACACACAAGAACTTTATCGTTAATACAGCTGACACTGAATTAGAGTAGCAAATCACCATTTCAGAGATCTTCTCAACTTTTATCACACCATGTTTAAGCCGTTTCTGACTTGACTGTATCAGGTTGAGATTTAAATATTTAGCCAGCTTAAATCTACAGTTGTTTAAGTTAGTCAATCAGGGAGTGATCCAGTCCTGACCAGCGTTCAATACCTCTGAAAACCTAGGCACAGCACGTCAGTTGCTTTTCTCTGCTTCTCTAACTAAACCTTTTAAAATCTCGGTGGACATTCAAGAAAGGATTATCAAGAAACAATTCCACACTTAGTGTATTAGGTTTAAAGAATTCTGCCCCAAAATGAAGTTAAAGAGTTATTAGTAGCATTTAAAGAAGAAAAAAAAATGAAATACTTCTAAAGTATAACAAAAACCACAGGGTATTAAATCAACAAGAGTGAAGAAAGAGTACAATAAAGGTTATTAGTATATCCTGAAGTTATCCTTCGCACACAGGTATTTCAGCATGTGGCATATAAGTATACAACACAGAGTTACATGTTGAGGGTTTCAGTCTGATTCATGAACCACTCCTTTATATTATACTTCACCAAAAATCCAATCATCCTCCACCCTGGACATTAGTTGTTTAATTTACTTTGCCCTACTCAGTAGATGCTGTTATACTTCAAAAGAGTGATATTCATATAACAATAACCACCTTTGGAGGTCAAAAAGTTTCTCCAGAATCATACGTCTTTTTTAAAAAAATTTGTTGTACACTAAATAAAGGTGGGTCAGGAGGGCAGCAATGTTGAGTCAATGAATCAAGTCTTGTCTGCACCACTACAGCCTTTTAAGCGTAGACAAGTCCTTAGATTAATGTCTGGAGGCTTTTGGTCAAATGAAACATTGGTTCAAGATTCCTTTTAGAGTACTGTGGCATCAGCTTGTGACATTTTAAATATCTGATTTAAAAAAAAAAAAAAAAAAAAAATCAAAGATTTTTCAAGATGTGAGCGTATTTTAATTATTCATTAGAAGTTAAGCACTTTCCTAGGACAGTGGCTTGCAGTCGACCACGTTGTTTCTACTCAAGGCAGATCTCTCACAAAACAGAGATTAGAAGACAGAGGTAGTGTACACTTAAGTGCCTCCGTAAGAGCGCTTGGGTAGTGCCCTTATGTTGACAGGAGAGAGCTCTCCTGCTGACATCATAAAACTACCTAAGAGTGGCAGTAGCTATGTTGGTGAGAGACCCTTTCTGGGTCTGTCAAGATGTGCTCAATCGCTCTGGAGTTCACATCAATAACTCCAGCTCCGGAAGTAGCATAGTGCTAAGGCGACCAGATAGCATTTCCATTCGCTTTAGCGTAGTCTGTTATGGAAAGTAAGTGGGAGTTAATAAGTCAATGGTAGAGACACAAGGTATTTTACATATCTTGCGCATCTCCCATCGACTGCTGCTGAAAAGTGTGGCAAGTGTAGACTAGGGCCTAGAGTCACAGAACTATCCTGAAGTAAATCCCTAGTATAGGCCAGGCCTGAGTATCAGGGGACGTAGGCTCTTTTCCTCACTTTTCACTGCCTTGTTCCGTGCCTTTGGGCAAGTCACAGACTCTGCTCCACCTTCATATTCTGTAAAACGCACACCATGAAGTTGACTTTTATTAAGAACTGTGAGGCGCTCAGACAAATAGCACTAAGTGCAAAGCATTATTATGGCAGTGTGTTATTCGTAGTGATCTCCCATTTCTGTTACAGAACTTGTAGTGGAAATTTAGTAGGTGGAACTCTTCTGGCCAGCTCTATGCTGTACCAAATGCTGCTTCTCAGTACTGTTGAAGGTGGGCTGTTTGCAGTTGACACAAGACACAAGATCTAGCCAACTTGGTCACTTAACAGCAGTTTTTCCTCAACAGTTAGTCCATGGACAGGCCCTGGTCCCTGACATCTCCCTGACACAGCACTGGAAGGCAGTCCCTGGTATCAAAAAGGTTGAGACACACTGAGGTAGGCTCTGTCTACACGGCAATAAAATATCCATGGATATCCAAGTCAGCTGACACAGGCTCACACTGATGGGCTATAAAATTTCAGTGTAGACATTCAGGCTTGGGCTGGAAGCTGGGCTCAGTGATCATTCCCTTGTGGAGCAAAGATCTTAGGCCATTTTACCACAGTGTAGACATATCCTTAAAGTTCTCGAGCCACCTTTCATAAAAGCAGGGGTGTTAACACCAACATACTAGCCCACTGGAAACTGTTCTTTGCATTGTTTTAAACAACTGTGCAAAGTTGTGTGCTATTAAAACACTGTCTGACCCCAAAAATAGCTGCATTTCAGCAGTGGGTAAAGTCACCCGTGTATAATTTGCAAAGCTCTACACACACACAAAAAGTTATAACCAAGCCATATTTATTGGTCAGAAGTGGAGTGTATCTGGTATTTTACTCAAGCCTCTAATGAATGCATTGTTAAATTCAGAATAGATCTGTGATCTCTCATGGGCTCCCAGAGAGATCAAGCTCTGATTGCAAAAGACTGTATTGAGTTACACTACTGAACTTTTCTGCAAACAACCTTAGAATCCTTATGTCCACACCTATACTATTGGAGTCATTTGTCTTGTCAATGGCACTTGTCAAATTTTTAAAAAGCTATACCTCAAACTTTATTTTTAAAAACAGTTTTCAGGTTTCCATTTGGCATGGAATCAGATTAATGTGCCAGATGCTATATCAATTGTACGCAAAGAAGAAAGGAAAACATTGCAGATTCTCAAACTAGCAACTGCACTTTCAACATCACACATAATAGCCTTTTGAATTACAATTATTTGGGAATTGTAATACTTTGGCTTGTATAATAAGTCTGACCTACAGAAACTGGGCAATCTTATCAAGAGCATCCTATCCTGATTCTGGCACAACAGTAGCAGACTGAAGAGAGGGGGAAAAAGAGGGGTATGGTATTTATTTTTGCCCAACCTTAAATAATTACTCATCAAGAGACTAAGTGTGTGCACACAAGCACACATTGCTTTATTTAAGATTTCTCAAGGTTTGATTTCAGGAAAGAACATTCTTAAAAGATGTTAAAGAATTCTGGGCCTGTGAATCTGAATGTATGAAATTGACAATGTTGCAATTTTGGGGTCAAATCCAGCAGCCTTGAGGAAGCTAAAGAGACTGTTCATGCAGCTAAGTGTTGCATGATCTGCCTCAAAGATGCCTAAGAAGCATTTTTATCTTGAAGTAACTACTATACCCATACGTGCACACCTATTTGTTTACAATATTTAGTGTCAGTTTCCTGTTCATTCACAATTACACAGGTCACTTATTTATACAACGTCAAAAGCTGCATTAGGCATCTCTACAACTTTAGCCCAAGAAACATTTTATTTGCCAAAGAATTTAAAGTTGTTTACCTGATTTTGGCTTTTATTTTTAAAGATGTTTTTACTTTAACAAATTAGACATCCAAGCAGCAAGAACAGCCAAGATTTCTACCTTAACATCAAGAACACTCAAATGTTTCTTTTGCTGTTAAAAATAAAAATATGTACAGTGAAATTGGGGTGGGTATGTGCAATTCCCAACCCAGTTACAGAAGCTTGTTTTCTAATAGGGCTTGGGTGTGTCAAATGTAAGGAATGCTGTCACAAGATGATCTCAGCTGTGAGGTAGAACAGGAGGATTTCATGAAGACTGGACTCAACATTAATAAATGTATATTGGGGAGAGGTGAGGTAGGAAGCAGACTAAGTGGGTTCTAATCCATGTCGAGAGCTTATGATTTCAGTTTTTTTTTCAATTATTAAGTGCATTCTCTAACTTCAAATAATATAGGATTTTTTTAATAGGAGAAACAGGCACAAAACCGAGACCAATATATTTAAATTGTGATACAACTCCACCACCAGCAACTTCAAAGCTAAAGGTAACTTTCAAGTTTTTCCTCTTCCTTTTTTACTCACCTTCCTTCACCCCAAATTCCGTGTGTAATATTTAAACAAATGATCATCATTTAAACACAACCTTAATATGTTAAGTTGTTAATCAAAATCTTACAGTTTTCCCATTTCTTCTATGTATTATTAAGACTGCACTGTGCACTATGAGCTACACATAGCTCTAAAGTATAATAAAATCAGGTCCCTACATGCATTATACTTTTTCTTTGGCTACCGCGTTCACAGAACTACAGAAAATGAATGCCGTAAGAACTGTGTCACACTAAGAAAATCCACATTCATCACTATTAAGTTTAATTCCTTCATTCTTCTAAGCACAGAAACAATAGACAGGTCTCCTCTTCTGCACAGGTGCATCATCTTTAGCTGTAACCATACCCTGATGGAGCCATTTAAGTGAACAGCTGGTCCAACCTATTAAGAAAACTCAGACAGGTCTACTAACTGCTAATCCCTGAACAGGTGAAAGGCAATTTGCATGAATTAGATACGAAGTACTGTCTGCTTTCTGAGTTTACTAACTAGAGGGTTCCTCTCTAGATTCATACAGTTAAGCAGGGCAAGAGAGGAGCCTACAGGACTGTGAAATTGGATAGAATTGCATTTCAATTTTTAGTATGAACAAGGATGTGTTGATAAGGTTAGCTATCAGTGTACAAAACCTTTACAACTGTTCACGCAAAGCGCAAGCATACAACACAATTACAGAAGTTAACCCATTTGCAGTCCCCAGCAAGAGTCAACCATGTTGCAAGGCTAGTTATAAACAGTTCCCCTGGACAGTTAAAACACACAGTTGAATCATACAGGACTAGCTACTGTCAGATGGTTGCCTGATTTCAGTATGCCACGCTACGTCTATACTGAAACAGCTAGTGGATCTGAACTGGCAAAGCCCTGTCATGTAGGCACAGGTTATGCCAATATAAAAATGTGTTTTTGACAGCACACTACATCTGCGTTACAACTTTTGCCGGTACAGAAATATAATATAAATACCACACCCTAATCAAACTTCTTATACTGGCAAAAGTTTTTAAGGAAGATCTGGCCATAGACAAGTTTAAGAAACCCAAAACAAACACAAAAACATTTTGAACATTTATCCTCTGGAGTCCATGAGAGAAAAAATTGTGAATTGTTTCTATGAGGAATTTGCTGTCCTTTGGAAAATCCTACCTTCAAATCTAACCCAACATAAACTACTCACAATATAGGCAACCCTTTGATCAGTGCATTGCATATGAACATCACATTCCATTTGCTAACGTTTAGAGTCAGGTTTTCAGAAAGGACTGAATAGCATTCATAAAAATAGAGCCCAAATATAAACCAAGGTTTATCTCTGCATCTTTCTGAACATAGTCTGCTTTTCTGATCATTTATATGAGGTATGTCCCATGCCAACTAAACTTTCTGACAAAAGGAGCTATTTCCCAAACTATCAAGCAATGTAACAGAATTACATGTGGATACAAATTGTACTTTGCAATAGGTGTAGCCATTTGTGACGAAGTGAGATTTTCTCCCATGAAAGCTCATGCCATAAATAAATCTGTTAGTCTTTAAAAGTGCCCCAGGACTCTGTTTCTCTGCAATAGACTAACATGGCTCCCCCTTTAGAACTTAAAAAATGTTGATACTAATTAACATCCTACAACCAAAACAACAAACGTATACATGAAACCATAATTTTGCATGGCAGTTTACAGAGATTCAGGCATGTACACATGATCAGATTAAAGCGCAACATGGCAATCGCACTATAAAAAACACGTGACCTTTATTGCGGGATAGCGCGTACACACGTTGCTCCTTGCAACGCAACAGAATTCTGTGCTATATCTCGCTGTAGCGCAATGAATTCTGGGCACCTATCCCACAGTTCAATTTTCCCGCAATTGGCGCTTGGAATCATGGGATGAAGGAAAGGAACGCAAAGCGCCATGGGTAAACTCTCAGTTTCCCATGGTGCACTGTGTTCCCCTTGCGTCTTCCTTGTTGTCAATAGCAACTCACACCTATTTTCAACAGTGCAGTGACGCACCGCACCACTTGCGAGCAATCACAACAGCAACAGCATGGATCCTGCTCTGATCTCCACTGTCGCCTTCAGCATTCTAAATACATCTCGGCTGGTTGCTCAGTACGCAATGAGCTCCGAGTCAGACGAGGACGCCGAGGAGCAGGGGCTGATCGTTGCCCTGCAGAGCAACAGCACTGCGCTGCTCAGTTTCTTCACCGATCATCTGCACACGGTGCAACGCCATTTCTGGTTGCGAGAGACGAGCACCAAGTGGTGTGATCGCATTGTTATGCGGCTGTGGGATGACAAGCAGTGGGTACAGAACTTTCGAATGAGGAAAGCAACCTTTCTGGATCTGTGTTCAGAGTTGGCCCCTGCCCTGCGAAGTAAAGACACCAACATGAGGTCAGCCCTAACCGTGGAGAAGCGTGTTGCGATAGCTGTCTGGAAGATGGTGACTCCTGACTGCTACCGGTTGGTTGCAAACCAGTTTGGAGTCGGGAAGTCCACCGTCGGATTAGCCCTCTCACAAGTGTGCCGAGCCATCAATCGCGTTCTGCTACGGACGACGGTGACATTGGGCAATGTTCGTGAGATTGTGGACGGCTTTGCTGCCATGGGATTCCCTAACTGCGGGGGAGCTATAGATGGCACACATATCCCGATTTTGGCTCCAGACCATCTCGCGACCGAGTACATAAACAGGAAGGGCTACTTCTCCATGGTGCTGCAAGCACTCGTGGATCACAAGGGGCGTTTTACGGACATCAATGCTGGATGGTTGGGAAAGGTGCATGATGCCCGCATTTTCAGAAATACTGGACTGTACCGGAAGCTGCAAGGGGGTACCTTCTTCCCAGATCAAAAAATTACTGTGGGGGATGTGGAGATGCCCATAGTCATCCTCGGAGACCCAGCATACCCACTGATGCCATGGCTCATGAAGCTGTACACCGGTAACCTAGATCGCAGCAAGGAGCGGTTCAATTACAGATTGAGCCACTGCAGAATGACTGTGGAGTGTGCCTTCGGCCGCTTAAAAGTGCGCTGGCGATGTTTGTATGGGAGGCTGGACTTGGATGAGGACAACATCCCTGCTGTGATTGCGGCGTGCTGTGTCCTTCATAACATTTGTGAAAGTAGGGGAGAAAAGTTTTCCCCGGGATGGGCTATGGAGGCACAGAGCCTAGAGGCAGCATACGAACAGCCAGCCACTAGGAGTATTAGGGGGGCCCAACGAGGAGCTGCTCGCATAAGGGAGGCACTCAGGGACCATTTCAATGATGCCCTCCCGTAGTTTCCTTCAAGGACGCATCAAGTGCACCTTATGAGATTTGCACTGTGCTGTGTACAAATAAAGCCACTCTTCAAATTTTTTGTTACTGTTTTTATTAAAAGATAAAAGGCGGGGGGGTTGGAGGGTTTACAGGTGGGTGTAGCTGCGCGTCTCTAAAAAGTAGCTCTGTGAGGGACTGGATGTTGTGGTATACCAGGGGGATGGGTGGCCTTCAAAGAAATACTTTGAGGGACTACGGGGAGTGGGAGGCAGACACGGCTGAACTGTCTGGAGTGGAGCCCGGACATTAATCGCCTGGGACTGCAAAGCAATCATGCTCTTGAGCAGTTCTGTTTGCTCCTTCATCACGCTTATCAGTTCGTCCCTATGTTTCTGCCTCCTCTGTTGGGATTCCTCTCTCCAGGCTCGATTCTCCCTTGCGGATTCCTGTGTTGCTTTCAGCAGCTCCTGAAACATAACCTCCCTGTTTCTTTGAGCATGCCGCCAAATGTTTCTCATGCGGTCAGCTGGGGTAGACACCGGCCTTGTGAAGGTCGAATCTAATAAAAAAAAGAATAATAAAGCTATTGTTAACACATAGCCTAGATAACCAATGTAACCTTCCAGTAGCACATTCCACTGGAAGGTACAGGGCAGTCAACATCCTATGCTTTGCTGAAGTGGACAAGGTACGTCCTAATAGAAACCTTACTGAGGGCTAACATTCTGCATTGGGCACAGAGATGGAACCCGATATCTCTCTCCTTAGAGTGCCCCTGCCAGCTAGAATACATCTCCTACATGCCTCCGGATGCCAGCCGGGACCGTATGCTGCTGCCTTGTGTGCTGCCATGGTTCCCAGGGCTGTGCTTTGCAGCTGGCGAGGACGAGTATCCTTATACGGGAGTGTAGATACAGACGCTATCCCATCTAACCTGAGTAGGAGGCTCTGGCGGTACATCGAGGAAACCTTTAGTGACCTAAATACAGATGATTTTTTGACAATCAGTGCTTGTGTTGATGCACTTCTAATGAATGCATAGTAAAGAGCGTGCACAGCGGGGACCAAGACAGCAAGCACCCCCGCCCCGCCCCGGACAATGATTTTTTAGTGGGAGCCATAGCTGCACGTAAGAGAAACTTGCCTGAACCCCCCTCTGCCGCCTCAGAGGACATGCTGCAATTGATGTCCTGGGTGGACATCTCAGCGGGGATGCAGAACAGCTCCTGGCTACATGCTGTTGCGCTCTCCTCCAGGTCATCCTCCATCTCCTCCTCCTCATCGATCACGTCCTCATCCTGCTCGGGTCCGGCATTCACTGGATGAGGGGGGGGGGGCGGTGTCCACAGGATTCTTGGTGGTTGTTGTGGGGTCCTCGCTGAGGATGGCTTCTATTTCCTTGTAAAACCTGCATGTAGCAGGCACTGATCCCGAACGGCGGTTTGCCTCCTTCACTCGGTGATAGGTTATTCTCAGCTTCTTCACCTTTGATCTGCACTGCACAGTGTCTCTCTTATAACCTCTCTCGGACATGGCCCGAGAAATTATGCCACATGTGTCGAAATTTCACCTGCTGCCGCATAGCTGCGCCTGCACAGCAGACTCTCCCCAGATGCTGATCAGGTCCAGCACCTCTGCCGTGCTCCAAATGGGTGCGCGTCTTCCACGATGGGCCGCCATTGCTAGTGAAGATCAGAGCTGCACTCCACTCCACGAGGAAGAGAGCAGGAAGTGAAACAGATGAGAAATTCGAAAATCCCAGGAATCAAAACAGGGCGGGAACTGACTGTTTCGTCACGGCTACAGAGCGGGTGGGGGGAAGACCAGAGAGGACGACTTTGGAATGCTGGGACAGTTCCGGAGGCCGATCACTGCGCGGTAAGCGTACACACGAGTCGAAAGGCGCAACAGCTGTTCCGCGTTAACTGCCACCACCCTCGTCGAGGTGGTTTTTCTATTGCGCTACAACTGGGCTGTTGATGTGCAAGAGCCCTATTACACGGGTGTACGCTGTTGTTGTTATCGCGTGGTAGTGACTGTTAATGCGCGATAAAGTGATCGTGTGTATATGCCCTTAGAGTCATAATCCCTGCCCCAAGGATCTCAGTCTAAACTATACAAACATATAACATGAGTAGACAAAGAAAAGAGAAATAAAAGGGAAAAAATGCAATTCATGAAATACGTTTATTTACTTACCCTAAGTTAAGCACCTTAGATACACCCTTAAAGTCACTTGTGTCTTTTAGAACATAATGAACCAAGCATCAAATTGAACCAAGCATCTTACCAGAAAACAAGTAAAATCCACTGTATCAAAGGAATTGTCTGTCTGCACCCAATACATTAGTTCTAGGACTGAGAACTCGGGAGTCTTCATGTGATCATATATACATTTTTTAAAAATTAAAGAAAATGAACTGAAATGAACAGCTGCTTTTTTGCAAACTTTGAATTTAACTGAAAAATACTAGTTTATGGTTTCATGAGAGCCAATGCCAAGCTAAGCATTAATATTGATCTTTAATGAAGTCTTACATTGTATGTCTTAGCTGAATCCAGGAAAATATATTTCCAAAGAAATGCATTAGGAACACGAAACTAAAGATGTATACAATCCTTCCCCAAGTTTACTGTGTTACCTTTTTTTGTGGGAAAAAGCACAGACTAGCACAGGGGTCTGCAACCTGCAGATCTAGAGCTGCATGCAGCTCTTTGGCTGGCCCCCCCCCCCTTGTGGCTCTCTGGGCCCCCCGCTCCCTCGCCATTGGGGGACCCTGTGACCTGCTCCGTTCTTCCCTCCCCTCCCCCCCACGACCACCACCAGGAAGCCTGCTCCTGGTTCCAGGCTCCCACCTCCCCCATTTGGGGGACTCTGGGGGGGCCTGCTCCTGGTTCAGGGCTCCCCACCCTCACCAGGGGACCCTAGAGCAGGCACCCGGGCCCAGGGCCCACCGCCTCCCACCAGGGCCCCGTGGCCAACCCAGCCCTGCCTGGATGGAGGCTACACTCATTACGGTTCTCAAAATACTTGGTTACTGAAGGAATTTTTTTTAAATGACTCTTATCTTTCAGGTTGCCAACCCCTCACTAGTGGATAGATCATGGGGCTGGGAGCCAGCACAGTATTTCCATTTCTGCTATAAACTCACTGTTCCTCAGTGCCTCAATGTCCCTCTTTCCCAGTCATAAAATCTGGACGACAATATTTTAAACACGGGTACCATGAAGTTTATGTTTGCAAACTGCTTGGAGACCTCAGGTAACAGAAAATGCAACTTTTATTTATTTTTATAGTCATGCACATACATACAGTACATATAAAAAATGTGAACTGTAAAAAACATACCTCACACAACATGGGACAGATTTGGAGGCTGACCAACTTGAAAGTACCCTTTCAAATCATTTGAGTTTTTTTGTTTTTGTTTTAAACATTTTAAATTCTGAAATATAACTTGTAACACTAATACCACAACCCTATTAGAAAGCCCCTAGACACGACAACAAACACATCATGACATCAGGAATCAATTTCATCAGTTTAAAGAACCAGCCGGATACAAGCACTGTGCAACATTTTCTTTCTGCTTTACCACAATGTATAGTTACACGGAAGGAATCATCCCACAGAAATAACACTGTCTTGTATTGTGAAACCCTGTATGTGCAGCAATGCCTCGGGCATACTAAATCTTAAAATTGCTGTCAAAGCCTCAAATCGAAAAGCCCACTGAAAACCTCCTTTCAGTGAGGACCCTGCCTTTAGTGCAAAGTGAGGTGTAATGTATTCTTTTTGTTTCTCCTATAAACATGGCCTTCCTAGATTTGCACCAAAAACCTAACAGAATGGAATATTCATGATAAAATCTTGAGGTTAGGCAGGGAAGACTTTCATGCCTTAAGCAGCCCAACACCTGTTCTGACCAAACACTGCTCCTTATCAGAACAGCTATTCACAAAGAAAACTACTCAAGTGGCCTTGTTCCACACACATGAGACCCAAAATACAAAGTCTTTCAGTGTGGTTTCTAACTTTTGCCACATTTGACTTTTGAGCACCAATCCTTTCTAAGTCACATTGCTGATTTGATATACGCACCACTGGCTAGACGTCTAATGAACTCAAATAGTCAAAAGGCACCAAAGCCAGACTAGTAACAGGAGGCAGAGACTGCAGACGCAAACACACACAAAATAAGAATAAGCAGCCTTGAGGAAGGAAAGCTATCCTCCTCGCATTGCCAAAAAACAATCAGCTCAGATAGCCCAAGTGAAGGCCTGTCCTAGTCTGAGACATCCAAAAAGCCAAAGCATGTAAGTTTCATCTTGAATGAAGATTGTTTGTCTTGTGGTGAGATGCTGCCGGATAGCAAGTTGTATTCTCTCCTTAACTAGGGAGGTGACAGTAGAGGCACATTGTAAAAGTAGCAGCTCAGCAAGAGTAGTAATAATGCTAAAGTAAATGGTTTTAATACATTTTGAAACAAAAGGGTCACCTTTCTAAATTAAGAATGTTTAACTTTTTGTAAAAACAGCAACTACTTTTTTTTTTATAAGTTATGGCCTCCTAATTAATTGTTCTTTTGTGCTGGAATTAAAATATGACCTAACCAATTTCAAAATTAAGGCTGATAGCATAAGAAATTTCAGCTCAATTGGGTTTGAAAGAATCTAAAAGTTAAATCTCAAGTAGTATGAAACGCAGAGGTCTCTAGACATAAAGAATGCTGTGTGAATAACACCGAGGTCCTACCCACATCTCCACCATCCAGTACATATACAACTCTGATTACAGCCTTAATTTTATTTATTAGTTCTACTTTCTAAAAGGTTTTTCATCTCTCAGGTTAAATTAAAAACTCTAGCTTTCTCTCAGAGCACCACCAAGACCCAATAACTGACCAAAAAATGTAGCAAGGACTGAATCTTAAATATTAATATGCATTACTATTATAGCAGTGTTTCACACTAAAAACAGTGAAGGGAAGATATATTCAGAGACTAGTTTTCAAACAATAGCTGTGTCCATTTAGGTTTCAACAACATTATCTGCCTCCGTTTGCTCTTCAGAATAATTTTTGTAGCAGCTGCTGTGAGACAGTCTTAAAAGATACCAGAATTCTGCACAAACTATATACATACAGTATATTTGCAATGCAGCCATTTCTGGGGCAAAGGATAGAGGCTGCACAGCATACAGTGGAAGATTGGTTGGTCTGAGGGACTGAGGGTAAAACCTTGACACTTATGGAGACTTGCACAGGATCTTTAATATCCATGCAAAATAGACAGAATTCTGAATTGTAAGGTTTTGTTCTAAGGACCTGTATACTGTAATGTTCAGAGTGCTACATTTAACCTCCTCCTAAGGGTGGAGTGCTATGCTGGTTGGGGAAGACAACACAGAAATGAAATGTGTGAAAAGTTTCACATAAGCTCTAACATAAAAAAGTGTGAACTAACAAAAAGAAGACATTCCAAAACCATTAAAAACATTACACTTCCCAAAACAGCTTAAGCAATGTATGCTCTCATTAGGTTTCTAAGCACAGATAAAATCGTTCTTATGGTACAGACTCACATTTCTTACAGTGCTTAAGCCAGTTAGTGAAATCAAAGATACCATGTGATTGATCCCTGTTCCAACTATCATTGCACTGTTTCTTAGCCACACAGTTACATTTCAAATCATTACAGTAATTATAATACATAATGAATCAAGTTGGAATCTTCCCCTACTTCAGCCAAGTACAAGATACTTATCCAATATAAACACACACAAGTAGTTTTCTTATCTATCTACACTGACAGTAAGTTTGAGAAAACTGCACTGTATAAAAGTCAGAGTTTACACCGGAAATCCTAGTGGCCTGATTCTCAAAACTACTGAGCAGTCGCAATACTCGCTGATCTTCCACAGGCGCTACAAGTGCTTTGCACTTCTGTAAATAAGGCCATAAGAGATTTAACTACACTATTAAGCACTGAGCTTACATATACAATCTTTCACTTAGTCAACTTCTGGAGAATGTAGATATTTCTTCAGTTTTCATTCCAGACATCTTAGAGAGTAACTTACATTTAAAGAAACTTTTTCCCCAATTGTTGCAACTGTAAAACATTTAGGCAAAGATATTTACTTGCCTATAATTCAGCATCTCTTTTTTTGCAATATTAACCAAAACCCAGCAATGCCATATTTAGACTGAAAAAAACATCATGTCATGGATCAAAGATTAGATGGTTCTGTTGAGACCATTTAAAGCTCTGGACATCTCAGTGTCAGAAAGATAGCAAACTCTGGAGAAGGGTAACCAGAATTAAGGAGTTGGAGAGACCAAGTTTGGAAGAAAGTTTATAGAGTGAAATATACCTCACTCATACTTGTAAAAAGCTATGCTGAGTTTGGATGAATTTTGCCTGTATAAACCCAACTGGAGAAATCCTGGCTCAATTCATTTCAACTAAGTTAGGATTTCCATCCATAGGTGGGAAAGGAGTTGTTTAGGAGGATGATCCAAGTGGGTATAATTATAAGTAAATGGGATGAAATTAAAAGTTAATTCTGAATAACTGGAAATGTATTAGATTATGGCACAGTCTCCCAAAGCAAGCAGACTAGACAAGGCATCAGAAAATATATTACAGGTTGAAATCCTGTCTTGGTTAGGGGATGAACTAGATGGGACCTAAAAGGCCTTCAACCCAATTTTCCATAATTGACTATTTGTGCTCCCAATATGGTGTTTCTTGTTACTCAATCCTGCAGTGAAGTTATACTTTTGTTTTTGCAGCATCATAATTTGGGGCTATGGCAACAAAGGGGAACCAGTAAATATAGCCTTGGGACTTCACGACAGGATAAACCAGAAGATATGTAGGAAGCCCTTAAACATGTACATGCGAAACAGATTTTGTCCTTGGAGTTACCTTTAAAACACATCAATTTAAATACACTACATTCTGAAGTTTGTACATAAAAACTGATAGACATTTTAAAAAATTCCTTGAATCTGGCAATCTGTAAAGGGAGACCAAAAAAAAAAAAAAAAAAAAAAAAAAAAGGATAACAGCTGTTCCAGCATGCACATAGCAACGTTGCCAGCACATCTTATTTTTCAACATATTGCTATTTCACCATCAGATATCACCTAAGCAAAGACTAAACAAAGAAATTTATTTCTCCCTTGAGCTTGTTAAATTTGTGGGTCTTTAAAAGTGCCACAGGACTCCTTGTTCGTTTTCCTGAATTAGACTAACACGATGACCCCTCTGGAATTAAGCAAAGACTGCCATGCTTGCTAATCTGTGGTAGTACTCTATGATTAGAATACAAGAGCTCATCACTAAACAAAGGCAAAAGGAAAAGCTTCACCTATATACCGTAATACTCAGGAATGCTACCAACTATCCCCATTTTATAAAGGTAAGCTGATCATAAATTGTCACAGCAACTCAGTGTCAGACACCAGAAAGAACTCAAAGAACTGTGTCCCTGATGTAAACACTAAACAACACTGCCTCCTGACAGCACACAATACCTGTCCCGTTATTACATTCCTTACATTGTGACTCCCACTACTGAACATCAGTGCAAGGACTGTTTCCCTTAAGCATGGGTTTGTCCAAGCTGCTCAATAGTTGAAGCTGGTGACTCATGAGCATTCTCGCCCATGGTGAAAGCACAGAGAATCTGCTGTTCAGCAGTGAGGTAACCTTTAATTATCAAGGCAAGAAACTCCCTTTCTTGATCAGATTAGGATTTGTAAACTCAGGGCTTGTTTTTAAACCGGTGTCAATGCCTCACTACAGTACTTAAAGGCAATACATTTCTTCTAGTCTGTATTCTCATGAACAAGTGCATGCTGCCCAGCAAAATAAGGCCTTGCTTCCTAACACTGGCCAGCGTCTCTATCTTGTATTTGGCACCATTAAAAGTTGTAGGCACATAGCAGACAGACAACAGGCTGGCAATAAAACTAAATCCTTGATGCAATCAGTGAGGATGATAGCATAGTCCATAGTGATTTATAACAGACAGTTTTTACATACAAAGATGGCAGTTACAAGCAACATGGACTTTAGTTTGTTAATGTTAATCCTATTTGGTCCACATCCGAGCAGCCTAACTAGACTAAAGTTATCCAGTAATAATGCAATGCAAGTGTAAACATTTCAATAACAATGATGAGGACAGTCCCCAGCAGGAGCCAGCGACATCTGTCCGGCTTGGTTATCTTAAAAAAACAACCCTCAAACCTGCAAGTTCTGCACTATCCAGTCTACTTTCTGTCACTGCTGCCCTTATCCTCATTCACCCACTTGTGGTATCTTATTTTAGATATAAGGTCCTTGGAGTAGGATCTATAAGCGCAATGGATATGTAGCACATTAGAAAACCACCTAAGTGCACCCTGAGAGTATCATGTTATTCAACAATGATATATATTATTCATGCCAAATACCAAATGAATAACACCCTTGGACTTCTAATAGTGGCTGTACCCTCACCTGATCTTTTACTTATATTAATAGCATCATGCAAAATGTATGTATTATTTCATTTCTATAGGGCCATAAAACAAACAAACAAAATCTTGTTTGACTTGGCCACCACCTGCAGAACACAAAAGTTGATTATAGGCTGTTCAAAAATCTAAACCTGCAAGGTGCTCAAGCAGCCACAACTTCCACTGACCAAGGTGGGAACTGAGTTTGTTCAACACCTCTCATGGATGGATCTTTAGTGTACTTTATTACTTTGGGCCCTAATTCTGCAATAAACTTTGCATAGGTAGACCTCCTATGCCTGCACAGAGCCCTATGGACTTCACAACAAGACTTTCTAAGTGGGGATCTTTGCAAGACCAGAGTCCTAGTCAAGATCAAGTTAGAAATCATTGAGTGAGTAGCATGACTTCAGACACAGAAGTCATGAACTTCAATCAGGATTACCACAAGCACTAGCATTCCTGGGGGGGACAAAATATTATAGTTCAATCTTGTGCTACTTAAGAGCATGTCCCAATTAGGAAATATTTTGCTAAGTCCAAACATAAAGGTTTGATATTTTTTAAAGTTTCTCTTGGGTAGTATTTGAGAGGAAGCTTGTTAATTAAGTTCAGTAGAAGCTTGCTCCCAGTTTATCTAGGTCATCTAATATATATTTATGAAAAATAAAAAAGTTCAAGTGCACACTTTTTTTTTTTACCTGAGGCTTTAACATAAGTAACATCCCTGGAGTCATCATTATAATTCTCAGAACAGGAACCTTGCCTGCATCTTTGTTTGTGGGAGGCCTAGTACACTGAGGGTGCCAATAACAACTGATGCATCATAAGAGTTAGAGACTTTATACAGTTCATCTCCCTGCCAGAAGTGCAAAGTCCCCAGTTGAGGGCACATCTGACAAACCCTTTACTACACTTGCACTAGTCAAAAGATTAAGAGATAAATAGAGCTGAAATTAAAAGACACTTTACATCATGAGTAAACACTCAGAGTAAAACACCTGTTTTCCTTTTGAATTCAAGAGAGGAATCAATGATGTGGATGCTGCTGAATGCATAATCTATAGCCCTGTGCATGCAGGACAAAGTGCAGCAGACTAGATTGCACTTGGTGGTGTAACAGACCTTTCCATTTTTAACTGCTGAGAGCTGCTATAGGTAGCGAGTGTAAAAATACACAAGAGTAGTAAACAAATAGGGTTAGGAATCCTCATTACATACACCCTAGCTGCAATATTAACTATTAATTACAGACAAAGGACAACACGCAGCATTACTTAAGCCTTGTCTATACTAGACTTATGTCAGCAAAAAACTTCTATTGCTCAGAGGGGTGTTTTTTTCACACTCTCGCGTGACAAAAGTTTTGCCGACATAAGTATTAATATAAACAAGACTTTAGTCATCATCAGCTCCTTAAAAGTTTTGGTTTGCATTGCAACTTCAAGTTAAAAGGTTTACATGTAGAACATACATACACAGCTTCACCAAATATTAATAGTAACTTAGCACTTGTATAGCACTCTAAAAAACAAGAAGATGGCTCATCATGCCAAGACTGAAAGGACAAACAGTATTAGAACATCAAACAACCCTCTCAGGATACAGTAAGAGTACTTAAAGCTGTTTCAAAGCTAACAACTTTGGGAACAGTGTAGACTGAGGAAGACATTACTCAACTTCAAGCTCATTTATCAGAGCTCACTAGCATAAGAGAAAAAGTTTAGTGAGACCAATTAAAAAACAAATTAAATGTTGTATTGAAGGCTTCAGACACATGGGTTCCTAACTGCTTATCACAGGAAAGGGTGAGTCCACAAAGCAAACACTGGCAGCAGCTGTTTGGCCAGCAAATTCACAATTAGTGGGGGTTAAAAAAAAAATCCAGAGTCAAGGAAATAACACAGAAAGATAAAATTTAAGCAGGGGGGAATCATCAGCCAGAAAAGGGGTGAGGGGGGTTGGTCCCTGCCCAGCCCTGAAGTGATGGAGTAAAGAGGGAGGAAGCAGTCATGACAGGGAAGAGGCACGAAGAGGACCAGCTGAGGTAATAGGGGGCAGGGACCCTTCTTAGTGGTGTGTAACCCCCAGCATGCTTAGGGGGGCTGTGGGAAACAGAAGACAGCAACGGGGTAGCGCAGAGGGAAATATGGGGCAGGGGCAAAGGGAATATGGGGGAGCTGAGCAGAATGATGGGAGCCCCAAAGGGAGGGAGAGGGCTAGGCTAGGGGATCCTGAAATGAGGTGGAAGCCCTAGAAGGGGCTGAGGCTGAAGCAAAGGGCTGGGGGGAGTGGACAGGAGCTTCGGGATTGAAGTGGGGGGGCCTGAAACACAGTCCTGGGGGGGGGGGGTTCGTCCAGAGGGCTCAGGGGAGGAGCTCGGGAGGGGGCCGAGGAGAAGCGGGGCCGGGAAGGAGGCGGGGGGGCTGAGGGGAGGTCAGGGATGGAGGCTGAGGAGAGAGGGGCTCGGAAGGAGGCAGGGGTGCGGAGGAGGGGGAGATGGAAGGGGAGTTTGCGGGGGGGGAAGGTCAGCAGGGGACGGGACGTTACCGTCGGCCGGCTCCATCCCCGCGCTCGGGGTCCCGCCCGGGGCCGGGTGTCTGGCCGAGGCCGCGCTGAGCTCCGGGACCCTCGCGCCACTGCGGCGCTCGCGCGTCCGTTCGCTCTCTCCCGTCGGCTGTTGGGGGTGGGCGAGAAAGGTGCGTGCGTCGCTCCGAACCCTCCGCCCACCTCAAAGGCGACAGCCGTCTGGTTTCCGCTCGGACGTCTTTCCCGGGGACACGGCACATTCGGGCACCGCCCACCTGCCTCACGGGGCCAATCACGGCGCTGCGCCGACAGCCGGCCTATTGCGCCTGCGCGACGGTGGTGTGCGTTTGCCTCCGTCCCAAGTAGGACTCTGAGCTGGGGTTACACGGGACGCGTACATGCGCCCCCTGCCCCTTGGAGGGCGAGAGCAGCTGCCCCACTGAACCCCACCTGCAGCCTCGCTGTCATGTGACCGGGTGCAGCTCCCTGCACCCTCAGTGCAAGGCCCTGTCACCTGCACCTATATGAAAGACACAGTCAGGATCTCTATCAACAAAGTCCTGTGGCAATTTTAAAGACTAACAGATGCGATAAATAAATCTCTTAGTCTTTAAAAGTGCCACAGGACCGTGTTTGTTTTTCTGCAATAGACTAAAACAGATACCCCTTTGGATCTTGATCTCTAGCAAACATTCTTGAAACTACAATACCCACCTGCAGAAGTGAAGAAACCAATCCACAGAGCCAGATGGGTACCCAGAAATCAACTACTGTAAGAGAAGCCCGAGAAAGAAAACAGATCACCAGTAGTCATCACCTACAACTCCCAAGTCAAACCTCTAAAGCATATCATCAAGTATCTACAAGCTATTCTACACCACAATCCCTCACTCTCCCAAGCCTCAGGGGATAGACCTCTCCTCCCTTACAGACAGCCCCCAACCTTGAACAGATACTCACCAACAACTACAGACCAAACAACAGAAACATTAAAGCAGACATATATCCCTGCAACAGACCACGTTGCCAGCTTTGCCCACATATCTACCCAAAAGACACCTTCAGTACCTAATCAAGCCAGTTACTCCATCAAGGGCTCCTTCACCTGCTCTTCCACCAATGTGATTTATGCAGCTGCCCAACCATATAGGTGAGATAGGCAGTTGCCTAGGGCACCAGGCTTTAAGGGGTGCCAAATTAGATGGAAGATAATTTTTTACTCTATTTGAAAATATATATTAATATGTTATTTCTTATAATGTGGGGAGGAGGCGCCAAAATCATAGTTCACCTAGGGTGCCAAAAACGTTGGGCCGGCCCTGGATTTATGCCATCATATGCCAGCAATACCCCCATGCCTTATATATTGGACAAACAGGACAATCTCTACACAAAAGAATAGATAGATACAAATCTGAGATCAGAAATCACAACATTAAAAAACCAACAGGGGAACACTTCAGTCTCCCTTCTCACTCCATCGACAACTTATTAATAGCAGTGCTCAAACAAATGAATAACAAAGCACAGCTTCAAAGAGAAACTGCAGAATTGGAATGTTTAAGTAAATTTGACTCCATTGCCTCAGGGTTAAACGGACTATGGATTTTATTCTCATTACAACAGGTGATTTGCTCTCACCTTCCTCTATGCTGTTCTCCAGTGTATGAATCCCAACACCTATTCTTACAGTCTGACCTGATCCTGTGTCATACATTTCCCTGCATTTAATTTCCCCCCATTCTGTAAGTTCCCCATCTTCAAAGCATCTGATGAAGTGAGATTTTCTCCCACGAAAGCTCATGTGATAAATAAATTTGTTAGTCTTTAAAAGTGCCACAGGACTCCTTATTTGTTTGGCTGACCTAGACTAATATGGCTATCCCATTGAAACAGTGCAACACAATAATTCAGTCAGAGGTTATAGGTTTGTTACAGAAGTGGGTGGGCAAGGTTCTGTGGCCTCCAAAGTGTTGGTCAGGAAATGATTAAGATGGTCCCTTCTGGCCTTAAAGTCTGTGAGTGCAAACACCTTTTCAGCACTCCCACATGACCTGCAAAGCTTCCTACTATCTCCCAGTTCTCCTACCCAGCAGCCCTCACCTCCCAATAGAAATACTTCCCCTGCCCCTTACAATCTGTTTGTTAGATCCACTCTGTCACACAAGCTGTCAAAGACACCAAAGGTGTTTATGTTTCCATATTTCCTTATTTTATTATAAGTCTTGTGATATGGTGTTTAGTGTTCTCAAAGCCTCAGCTTCTGGAAGCATGTGTTTAGGCAAGAATTTCAGCTTTTTCATTTGAAACAGAATAGAAAGAAAGAAAGAAAGAAAGAAAGAAAGAAAGAAAGAAAGAAAGA
>ML686014.1:1287692-1319320 GCA_007922175.1 Pelusios castaneus
AGAAAGAAAGAAAGAAAGAAAGAAAGAAAGAAAGAAAGAAAGAAAGAAAGAATTCAGTACATTTCTAGGCTTCATGGTTCTGGAGAAAAGCTGGAAAATATAACCCCAAATGTAGCCTAAAAGTTCAGAAACTACAAAGGAAAGACCCCGAAGTACTAATTATTTTTAATAAAACAAACAAACTAATGATTTTTAGCCCAATTTCATGGTCTGAGGATGTGGAGGCTGATTCATGATTTTTTTAATGTTTGGGATCATGCAGAGCCTATTTTTTTTTTTTTTAAAAACCTTTTCAGAAACAACAGAAATGAACAAAACAAAGAAGCGTTTTCCTTTGAGTGAGGTGTAGGGCACCCAACCTTTTCCCAGTTCATAGGGCTCCAGGCATAACCTGGTCAATTTAGACATCCCTGGCAAAAGCCACCTACCTGTATCCAATTCATAGAGCCCAGGATTGCCTATATCCAGTTCATAGGGCTTAGCACAGGTAAAGTCATGTCTTGTTTAATTTCTTTGACCAGATTACTACCTGATATACTGTTGGTCTGGCCTTTTCCACAATGTTCACCGGGCCTTTCCATTTCATTCCCAAAGAACAATCTTGTTCTACAAATTTTTTGTATGGTGCCTGAAGTCCATCCTCCCATTCAACAGGCTTTTCATCTAGCCAATATTTTTATCCTTTTTTGTGTTCAGATCCAGTTGTTCTGCTATTTTCTTGTGGATTTCCATTAATACTTCCACAAGGGTCTAGATCCACCGGTCATTTAGCACTTTGAGTTGCCACCCATCTGGGATATCTACATCTAGCCACTGCTATTGGGGTGTTTTCATCTGCCTTCCTGTCATTGCTACTGAGAGGGTATAACCATGGTTTGCTGGGAGTGAGCTTAAAGCCATTAGAATCATAAGCAGTTTTTCATCACAATCATTTCCATTTTTAAACCATTTTTAAAAGCATCATAGAGTGCCATTAGCTGCTTCCACTTGTCCTGGTGGTTGGGGTGGCCTACAATGTGGGACCTTATTTAATGCCTAATATTTTACACAGTTCCTGCATAGTTTCCCCAGTAAAGTGTGGCACTTGATCTGAATCGTTTTCCTTGGGCAGCCCCAGCTAAACATTACATTGATTAAACTGCCAGAGTGTACAAACCACTCTTAGTTTTTGTTGGGACGGCGTCTATCCATCTTGCAAAGGAATCCACAATTACCAAACAATACTTCTTGTTCCTTTGTGTAACCAGTAGAGGTCCAACATAGTCTATTGTAACTGGGCCCACAAGACCCTCAATCCTTGGGGAGCAATGGGACCCTTTTGTACCTGTGTCTTCATTGACCAAGCATGTTGCAAACACCACCACGTTACAGCTTCTCTTAAAGAGGGCCACCATTTGGTGTCTGTCACTTTCCACCGTTTTGTCTACACCAAAATGCCCTGGCTCATGCCCATATTAAGGCATATTAGTACATATCATGTACTATTAGGACAGTATCACCTTCTTAACAGCCAGAACTTGCATTGTCTTGATATAATTTTCAGGCACATGAAGATGTGACCACACGCGTCTAAGCATATGGCTACAGTTTCTCCTAACATGGCTGCTACTGCTTAGCCAAAAAAAAAAAAAAAAAAAAAAAAGAGGCCTCAGCCCTTACAGAGGGAAGGAAGGGAATAATTTATAGGTGTAGTTGTGGGGAAGAGGACACAGCCAGATGCAAGGTGGTGAATTTTATGCCCTAGTACATGTGCAGCAAAGATATGATCACTTGCTCTCGGTTCAAGGCAGGCAGGTTGTCTGAATATTTCAATTTTAGTTGAGCAAATACATTTTTTGAATTGTTTCCACAGCCAAAGAAAAAGAAAAGCCTACGGTTTCACTAACGCAATAATTTCTCTGTGGATTTTGTTAGAGTGTTTTTCCTCTGGGTTGAAACCAAACATGAAATATTTCAGTCCAAAGAGAGAATCTGAGAATGGAAGCAAGAAGCTGGATGGTCATGTGGCTACAGCTGGGCTGGACTTTGGAAAAATCTGGGTTCTGCTGCGGGTTCTGCCAAGGTCACCCCTCAGTGTGACTTCAGGGAGTAATTTCTCAGCTTCCCATCAGTAAAATGGGGATAATGCTTCCTTTGCCTATGTAGAGTGTAAGCTCTTTGTGGCAGGGACTGTCTTTTGTAATAGGGACTGTCCCTCTGGGTTTAAAGTGCATAAATAACACAGCACTATCCTCTGGGCTGCAGGTTTCACCCACCGCTATGCCCCTCGGTACAACCCTCTGCACAGCAGCGATGTCGATTGCACAGAGGATGGGCTCATCCACGTGGTGAGTTAGCATGCAGCAAGCAAGGCTGTAAATGTACTGGGCTGCGCCTGAACTCCCTCTGTAGTCACTTCCCTTCACTCGAAGACTTTTACAGCCCAGGAGTAGCATTCCCATGGTGAGTTAGTGCACAGCAGGGTGGCATGCTGTAGATTCACAGTCTGGCTTGCTGAGCACTTCCTCACCTTGTAGACAAACCCTGAGTAAGGTCCATGTAGTGGTCGCTGAGGTGCTGACGCACAGTGATGCAGGGAGAACATTCCATAGGGCTGGAGCTGCAGAGGAGAAGGCTCTTGCACCAGCAGCAGTGAAAACTCAGGGATGTGGCTAGTCTGAGGAGGGAAAGTGATCAGAGGCCCAATCCTGCTCCTCTTTAAACTACTGGGATTTCTGCCACGGATTTCATGGGGGGCTGGAGCAGAGCCTAAGGGCCAGCCCACCGGGAAGCTAGTGGAAGCCAGGGAAATGTGGTTGATCTCACATCTGATTCTGTGTCACAGGGACTAACAGCCTCATCTTGAGACCCATCCTCTGGCAAGCAGTCTCACTGCACTCAGTAAGAGTTGAAGGAACTCCACACCTGGCAGGATCCCACCCTAAAGCAAGACGTTACAAAGACCAGTGTCCCATCCCCTGCCCCCACACACTTTGTCCTCCTGCAAGCCTTTGCCATGAAATCATAAAAGCTCCTTCCTCCTTCGCGGCAACCTGGGTGCCTCAGGAAGTCTAGGGCACAGAAGATGAAGGAGCAGAGGGAACAATGCGCTGTGAGCTATCCTGGCACTCAGGCCCGGAAAGGAAAGGGACGGCATGTACTGAATAGACTAAGGGCACCAAGTGCTCTGCATTCCCCTGCCAGTAGGCTGCCAGCACTCACAGGCGAGGCATGCTGAAAATGCACCGCGTCAGCTGCCATTCATTTTATTTTTAAAAGCAGGGAGGATGCAGCCTCGCAAAGCAAAGCAGGGGCTCCCAAAGCCACGTTGTGTGGGATTCTGTTGTAGGCTCTGAGTAATTCCAGCTGCCTCTGGATTTGCATTGGTACAACTGAGATCAGGATCTGTCCTGTAGCGACGGGAGCTATTCAGGGCTGCGAGTGCCCTGCGAACCCTTTTCCACACCTGCGCATATGAAGACTCACTTCAATGTATGTGAAATAGGCCAAGAGTTTCCCTAAGCTCTGATGAGTGACTGATATGGCTGCGCCGAGTGACTGGCCCGCAACTACACAGCAGAATTTAAAATCAAACCAAAGCACCGAGGGCTACAACAGCTCAGGACCCGTCACAGCACGTCAGCAGGGTGCAATCAATATAGCATTTGCTAGCTGCCATGATTCTGCATGCCAGGGTCCAGTGGTTAGAGCAGAGGGCAGGGAAGCTAATCCTTCACTGCCTGGCCCCTTGGGCACTCATTTACATACATGCAAAATGGGACCATTCCCCTTGTGTAGCATTTTGCACCCACTCTGTGCTGCCATAAATAACTGCCCAAGGAGCAGCAGACTGGGCATCAAGACTAGTGTGAACATTTTTCTTGTATTGAAAATTCAACCATCCAGAATCAGTGGTCATTCCAGAGTACGGCTGTGGCCACTCCTCTCTGCGAATAGCAACCACCACAGGGAACAGCGTGCAGTTAGGTGACTGGCTTCCCAGTACCTACATTGTCACATGCTCTTTCTCTAGCCTCTGCTTCCCGGTAGCATTCATGCTCTGCTAACTGGCTCCTTTCAGGGGGGAGGGTCTCATTATGGCCCCCTAAAAATCAAGGTACCTCAAACTGCTGGATACTTTTAAACATCTCACCCCTAGTTTTGTTGATAGAATTAATTCTTAAAAGCCCCAAGGCATATCTACAGCCAGCGTTGGTCCTAACCCAACCCTTGAAATCCCAGCAGTGCACTGTAGTTTTGGTCACTGACTCCCACTGGTGATGACTTGCTAGCTACAGTACTCCCCCAAGGGCTTCCTGTCACTTTCTACGCCCCCTTGAGCCACCTGCAGCTGTTATCATCACCTGATCCCTGGCTGCGTAGTCTCAGCTGCAAGGTAGCTGAGCCCTCATACCTAAAGCTGGATCCAACTTTCCTTAAAAGGGACAGCCATCCTGTGACATCCTGCTCCAAAGAACTTGGGCTCTGAGCCTCAAAGATATTCAGGCTCTGAACTTCCACTCTGGTCAATGGGCATTAGGTCCCAAAATGCCTTTGAGGAGCTTGGCTTTACATTCTAAGGACCTGATCTTGCAGTGACATCTGCACACACTGATCGCTGCTCCTGGACAGAGATCTGTAGAAGCCACGGGGCCTCACCTGCCTTTGGCCCTGCCCATCAGACAGTCATGCAAAACCACGCAATTTTGATTGGAAATGTTTCACCCCACTTTGCCTTGATGCAAAGGACACCAGTCAACAGGCCTGTTGGATTTTGCCCATGATGAGGACATTGTAGAATCGAGGGACTAGCTTTATGCCATATTACCATTAACATTACCCTCTCATGGCCTCTATGTTTCAGGCCAAGCAACATGTTTTCCTCCATAAGCTTATTCGGAGCCCCGTTGTGTGCAGAAAGGGGTCCTCCATCCAATCCAAGGCTGCTCTTCTAATCAGATTCCAGAAGGATAGCCATGTTAGTCTAGGTCAGCAAAACAAACAAGGAGTCCTGTGGCACTTTTAAAGACTAACAAATTTATTTATCGCATGAGCTTTTGTGGGAGAAAATCCCACTTTGAATCATCTTCAAATCATCTGACAAAGCATCTGATGAAGTGGGATTTTCTCCCACAAAAACTCATGCGATAAATGAATTTGTTAGTCTTTAAAAATGCCACAGGACTCCTTGTTTGTTCCTCTAATCAGAGTTGCTGCTGCTCTCAGGCCAGTTTTGATGGCAAACCTCCATTCAGTCAAGGCAGGATGGGGCTCATCATGTGGACAGCTCAGCTGATCCAGGGAATGAATCAAGGCCTTTGTTCTTGTCTGGCAACCTGGTGTTGTTTATGTCGTACACAAAAGGATTGTTTATCATGTTGGAGGCATGGAAAAGTCCAGCAAAGAAAGAAAAGCCTGTGCCCTGAAGGCCAGCCCCTTTGAGAGTGGGTTTGATTTTCACTGAGGTGTCTGAGCAAAGGGGAGATCTTTGCATGTCACTGTGATTGTACAGAAAGCAACAGAAACAGTATTGCAGGTGTTCCCAACTCCGCTCATCACAGTGTTGTGTGTAGCTTTCCTTCCTCCATGCTTGCAGTTTTTGTTTCTTTCCAGCAGCCTGATGCACTTGTAACTGATCAATGCAACAGGTTCACAGTGTAAAAAGAGTCCTCTTGTCCCCTTTCTGCCAGTTCTTATTTAAGTCGCTCTGATTACATAGCCTGGAAGAAATTTATTTTGTCAACGAACTCGCCTCTGCCAACACCAGAGCAGGAACAGAGAAATGGGGCTTTGTTACTGTTCAGATAACATTGGTTTTCATTTCCACAGCCCCTAACCTACCAAAAAGACATTGACAAACTTAAAGGGGCCATACAGACAGACTGCTCCACTCTACCACTGAAATGGTGCCACCTCTGGGCTGAAAGACAGCAGCTGTTGCGACAGCATGCATATCATAATAAAGAAAGAAAAGAAAGGAAAAGAAAAGTAGGGGGTATTCCAGGGCTGTCAGCAAAAGCATGTTAACCCTGCATGACCCAGCATTAAGCTGAACTTTCACTTGGCCAGCGCAATTTTCACTTTGTCAATACCTCCTTAGCTGATGGTCCATGGGATTCTGCTTTTGTAACACTGGTCTCGCTGCTCTGTTTCACCAACCAAGCTTTAAAAATAGCTATTGAAAAATAAGGGCGCCTTGCACAGGTTTTTGCACCAGTGGAAAGTGAGTGAAAGATGCTGCCCATTCTAATCAGATAGCCTTTATACCTAAATGAAAACGGCAAAAGAGCTTCAGGATTTGAACAAGTGAGTGCAACGCCATCTGCAAGAAACAAGGCTCTTTCAGGTGGACTGGCTCACAAGTTCCCTCAAGCCAGTTCCCTCTCTATAATGGGCTGAACCAAATTGCTAAACCCTAATCTACTTGAATTTGGGGTGACCTTGCAAACAAACCACTGTGTGCTTTCTCCCTTTCAAGCTTGAAAGGAGCTCCCTCTAAACACCCACAAACAATGTACCCTCTAAGGTTTGGCGGCTTGTGTGCAAAATTTTCAAGCCGCGTGCAAAACTTTTTCTGAATAAAATTTTTGTGTAAACTCACACAACAGAAATTATAGGCATTAATTGAAGTTAAAGTAATTGTAAATAGAATTAATTGTGTTTAATTGAATTTGAATGAATTTTGAATTGAAATTTAATTTTTAGAAAGGTTTTTATTTAAAATTAATTTTTTAAAAGTTTTTTTTAAAAAAAGAAGGAAGAAAGGAAGGAAGGAAAAAGAGAAGGAAGGAAGAGAAAAAGAAAGAGAAGGAAAGAAGAGGAAAGAAGGAAGAGAAAGAAGAAAAGAAAGAAAGAAGGAAAAGAAAGAAAGAAAGAAAGAAAGAAAGAAAGAAAGAAAGAAAGAAAGAAAGAAAGAAGACAAATAAGGAAAAAAGAGAAAGAAGGAAGAGAAAGAGAGGAAGAAAAAAGAAGGCAGGCAAAGAAGAGAAAGAAGGAAGAGAAAGAAAGAGAAAAGCCAAGGCCGCTGGCGGGGGTGGACCCTACCGCGGCCCTGGGAAGCCGCCGGTGGGACGGAGCAGACCCCAGCCCCGGAGGCTGATCCCAGCCCCGTGCTGGGAGGCCGAGGCCGTCGGATGAGCCCGGCCCCGGGCCAGGAAGTCGAGGTGCTCGGCAGGTGGGAGCCCGCCACGGCCGCAGCCACCCCGCTGCCCCGGCCGCGTGGGGCAGGCAGGCAGGCCCGTGCACCTGAGCCAAGCCTGAGCCTGCCTGTCCCACCCTGGGGGCGGGGAGGGCCAGCCCAGAGGCCAGGCACAGGTCGGGTCTGCTGCGGCAAAGCCACAGCCCCGGGGGTCTGGAGGGAGCAGCGGGGGCTGCTGGGGGTCCATCACTGCTTCGCGGGGGGTGCAACGGCCGCTGCGCGGCCGCGCACCCACGCAGCTTAGAGGGAACACTGCCCACAAAGCCACCTCTTTGTCCTCCTCAAATCCCACCTTAAAATTTTCCTTTTCCATGATACCTGCAAAAAAAGTGACAACAGTTAAGCTGTTGGTTTGCTGAATCTGCAGTCCATCATACTGGCCAAAACGGTCTCTCTGTTGGTCTCTCTGTTTCTGTTCACCTCTTGTTGCTTGTCTTCTCCTTAGCTTGTAAGCTGGGAACCTCTTTGTTCACCCAGCACACTGGGGTCCTGGTATCTGGTGGGGACTGCTAGATGTTACCACAATAGATTTTAAAAGCACTTTGCACAGGAGGGCAATATTATTATTCCCATTTTACAGATGTGGAGACTGAGGAACAGAGAGGGGATGTGACTTGCCTGAAATCACCTAGCAGCAGAGCCAGAACTAGCACTCAGGTCTGCTAAGTCTTAGTGTAGAGCAGAGGCGGTCTTTGGCTATTGGGGGGCCCTAGGCAAAGGCCCATTGCAGGGCCCCTATAAGCCCACAAGGGCCCCCTATAGGCCTATGGGGGTCCTCCTGTGGCTCCCCTCTTCCTCCCCCTGCCTCCCCAGTCCCCACCTCTGGCCCCAGCTCCCTGAACCAGTTCCTCCTCCTGCTGCTGACCGAGGCAGACATGGTTTTTGGGGTAGGCGAAGCAGGTGATAGGGCCCCTTACTGCTCGGGGCCCTAGGCGTGCACCTGCTTCACCTACCTCAAAAACCACCTCTGGTCTACAGCTCTATCCATCAGACCACACTATCTCCTGTACCAGAGTAATAATGACATGCGACCCAGGTACCAACTTTGCAGTTTATCTCATGTCTAGCTCTAACAATCAGACTGCAGAGTTTGAAAACCAAGCTCCAAAGCAAAGATGCGACTCCATCCCCCAGCAGCCATGCACGTATTTCATCTACCTATCTGCAGCTCATTGATGATGATGCTCCACTCAAGTGAATTTAGTGTCACCCGCAATTTTGTCCAGAGCTCTGCAACTTCATGGTCCCGTCCCTACAAATCAAGCCCTTCTATGAAATAGGCTTGTCCTGGGATCCGGGTAGACATCTAGCAATCATAATCATTCCCATCAGCAGATGCTCTGGCAGCACTGAGGCTAAACTTGGAAGCAATACGGTTCTGAAATAGATCTTGGGACTTTTGGTGGCTTGGCGGAAGAGGAGCCTGTTTGTAAATTTCAAGATCCAGGGAAATAATTTTGGAATCCAAAAGCAATAGGCAGTGCCTGGTGAATTGAGCAAAGTGGGATGGCAAAGGAACAAAAGCGTGAATACTGCAGTCTGATGTTCTAGAGGCAGTATTCTCATTCAGCAGTCAATGCACAGCGCCTCCTAGTTGGTATCTTCAGCTGGTTTCCCTTTCAGTAATGTGTTTGCATCAGTTTTGGGACTGCGTTGAGCCAGGATCAATTCCTGTATCCACAGCTGGACACCCAATAACCATACACGCAAAGAGTAGAATTTAGTCCCGTTCCAACAGGCTGGAAAAAGATGACAAACCTGGTGACTGATTTCTGATGTGTCATGAAAGAAGCAGAGAGGGAGTTCAGAGACTCCCAGTGGGCAGCATATACTGACCTGCTGTGCTGCAATCCTGGGGTCCAATCCTAATTCAGCTACCAACTTGTTGCATGATCTTGGGAAAGTAATATCCCCTCTGTTTCCTCTCCTACCCTTTGTCTATTTAGAGCGAAAGCTTTTCAGGGCAGGGACACTCTGTGCAGCACCCAGCACAGTGGGGACCTAACTTTGTTTGCAGCATCTAGGTGCTATTAATATTTGTAATAATAATAAGGCAGAATGATGCTGTATTTACCAGACCTGCCTGTAACATGTGCTACCAGCAAGGCAAGAATCACCTTCAATGAGAATGGAGAGAAGCAAGCAGATCAGTGGCCGCATTAGTGGCCTCATTGTAAACTACACCCCCCAGTTGGTGTAGTGCTCTGCAGGGCTGATGAGAGAGGTGGAAAGGGGGCACAATTGTCCTGGGCCTCCCCACATAAAATCTGTGTAAATAAAGTGAAATGGGAGGGTGACACTGATAAAGCATTAAACACTCCAGCCTGACTCTCAGATACACTAACGTGAAAAGAGCTTTTTAGGATCCTCTCTGTACCAAGTTAATGCAAGGGCCCAGCCCCCACAAGAGGGCTGGTCAAGGGCATGATCAGAGAACACTATGCTGTGACTCTGCTTCTTGGGTGCCAGGGGGAGCAGAGCATAAGATAGAGCAGCCTTGGGGCTAACTTACACCAGGGTCCTCCACAATGCACGGAGGGCAAATGTGTCTTAAATCCACCTTCACCCCGCCCCACACTCTCATCAACCCCTTCCCCAAGTGTAGAAATAGAAATAACTAAGAATCAGGCCCTCCAGGTCAGCCCCCAGGGGACTAGAAACCAAGGCTATTGTTCTGTTCAACATCTTCATTAATGGTCTGGATGATGGGATAGATTGCACGCTCAGTAAATTCGTGGATGACACCAAGCTGGCGGGGAATGGTAGACACACTGGAGGGCAGGGATGGGATTCAGGGAGACCTAGACAAATTGGAGCATTGGGCCAAAAGAAACCTCATGAGGTTCAACAAAGACAAGTGCAAAGTCCTGCACTTAGGACGGAAAAATCCCATGCACTGCTACAGGCTAGGGACCGATCGGCTAAGTAGCAGCGCTGTAGAAAAGGACCTGGGGGTTATGGTGGACGGGAACATGGATATGAGTCTACAGTGTGCTCTTGTTGCCAAAAAGGCCAATGGCATATTGGAATGCAACAGGAGGAGCGTTGCCAGCAGATCAAGGGATGTGATTATTCCCCTCTGTTCGGCACTGGTGAGGCCACATCTGGAATACTGTGTCCAGTTTTGGGCTCCCCACTACAGAAAGGATGTGGACAAATTAGAAAGAGTTTAGTGGAGGGAATGAAAATGATTAGGGGGCTGGGGCACATGACGTACAAGGAGAGACTGAAGGATCTACGCTTATTTAGTCTGCAGAATAGAAGACTGAGGGGGGATTTGATAGCAACTTTCAACTACTTGAAGGGGTGCTCCAAAGAGGAGGGAGCTAGGCTGTTCTCAGTAGTAACAGAGGACAGAACAAGGAGCAATGGTTTCAAGCTGCAGCTGGGGAGGTTGAGGTTGGATATTAGAAAGAATTTTCTCACTAGAAAGGTGGTGAAGCATTGGAATGGGTTACCTAGGGAGGTGGTGGAATCTCCATCTTTGGAGATATTTAAGTTCCAGTTGGACAATACCCTGGCTGGGATGATTTAGTGGAAATGGTCCTGCTTTTAGCAGGGGGTTGGACTACATGACATCATGAGGTCCCTTCCAACCCTATGATTCTATAATTCTAAGGGGACAGCACAGAGGAGCCTCCATGCCTCTCTCCTTATACTCCATCTAGGCAGGGAGCTGCCATGAAAGATTATTGATATCAGGACACACAATGCCATCTTTGATGGCAGGCACTGGTGTTCTTTTAAGAGCTTGCATAGCTCACTTCTTACTGCACAACGTGACACCAATCAGTCATTCCAGGCCAAATTATGACCCAACATATGTGGGTACAACTCCACCATTTTTAGAGTTTAATCCACTAACTCCAGGTCTGAACCGACTGCTCCTTTTCTGCAGAGATTCTTTATGGATTCCTCTCCCCCCCCCCCCCCTTCAGATAAAAGCTTTTTTGGAGCTTCTGGGTTGGAAACCTCTCAGTAGCCAAAATGCCAAACAGATTATAATACTTTGCACTTCTGAAGTGCTCTGATGAAAGGCCCTTTAGAGCACTTTACAAATGTTAATAGATTAACCCTCACAATCCTGCCTAGTAAGTTTTATTATATCCATTTTACAGATGCGGGGGGAGGAACCTGCGGCACAGAGTGGTTAAGTTACTTACCCAGTTTGCACAATGAGTTAGTGGCAGGGCTGGGAAGAGAACCCAAGTCCTGATTCTTAGGGCCCTGCTCCAAGCACTAAAAATCCAAGAGTACAGCCCTCATTCTCCAAAATTCCTGATAATCAAAGGCTGATTGTGTGGCTCAAATCTGCACAGGCTGAGCTTCACTCACATGAAAATGAAGGGTAAAGGAAGCTCTGTATATCATGGAACCGGACATCAAGGCTCAGAATCAAGAGGCGAAGTCTGGATAGTGCTGGAGCTTAGAGACTACAGCTGCTGTTGTGCTGAAGAACATTACTATTATTCGTATATGTATTACCCTCAGTGCAAGGTGCTGTACAAAACACAGAACAAAAAGACTATTCTTGCCCTAAAGTGCCTACAGTCTAAGTAGAAAACAATCAAAACCAGGTGGATATCAATAGATGGGAGATTTACAATGGAGGAATGAGATGATATTGGTTATCATGAAGGGCCGCGGTCTCAGCGCACCAGCTGTCCAAATGGTGTCAAGTTTTTTGTAGGCATCCTGCAAAGGAAAATTTGGAGGATAATGAGGTGGTTTTGTGGCTGACTACAGGGAGATCACTTCCTGCTTTTCCCAAGCAGGGCTAAAAGTTCAGAAACACTACTTGAAAAACAGAGCAGTGGCCACCACAGCTGGAAAAGTAGGTTTCGATCCCTTTGTAGGGTCACTAAATGAAGGAGCTGAGCAGCTGGTCTGAAAGAAACACTCCAGCTTCACTCATCTCCTTTGATGTGAGAATGGGCCCATCATCTGGTTAGTGTTAACTGGATTGTTGTCACAAATCAAGAGAGAAAGATGGAAAATGCCAGGGTGTGGCTGCCCTGGCAAATGCCAGATACACAGTTCCCCAGGGCAGCTGCTCCACCCTTGGAGGAGTTCCATGGCTGGGTCTGCCAGAGCAGGTGCACCCTGGAATATGACCTTTTCTTTGCAAATCCCTTAAGGAGAAGCACATGTTAGGCTAAAGAGGAGCTATTTGGATAAATCTTGCTACCTGTGAAGAGTTAAGTTTAACTCAGCTATAGCTCCTGGTGATTATCTGGGTTTTAATGCCTTGGAAGCAAAAAAATTAAGAACTCACAAGAACAAAGTGTCCTTTGAACTAAAGCACCACATTTGCATTTATTTGGGTATATTGGACATATTGTCTTTGCCCACTAGAGATTTCAGCTAGATACAGAAACAAGATGTTAATGCATGTAGTTAACAATTTCTTGGGCCAGTTGGTGTCAATCAATATAGCAATACAGACTTCCATGGTTTACTCAAGTTGATGATCTTGTCTCTTGTCAGTCTGCATATGGACTATTCCCTTTGGGTCATTGCAGGTCTCAGGGAATTAAGGACATAACATTGGGAATCCCCAATGTTCACATCAGGCTCATGATATGGTAATCTTGAATTTGGTAACAGCAGGTTAAAAAGTTCACCTGGATGAGCTCAGGGGGCTGGTAATTGGATGCTGAGTCTTTTGTTTCCACATCACCTGATCAACTACAACCCAGAATGATAGCTACTAGAAGTTGTGTTGCCATCTGATGGCCTTTGGGTAGCCTCTATGTGAAGCAAGTTGTAGGTTTCAGTTCATTTCCAAGAGGGATATGTGTCTGTCCTATGAGGAAAATAAACAAGGAGTCCTGTGGCACTTTTAAAGACAAACAGATTTATTTACTTATTTGTCCTAAGAGGGGATCTTTATGGCTTTGCAGTTGAGTCAGGAGATTAAGTTACAGCACAGTTTCCATTTGCAGAGTATCTGGGCTGTAACACTTTTTGGGACCTTAAGCCAGTTACACAAGATGGTTATGTTCCCATCTGCACTAAAAATTGTAACCGGACTAGGGGTGTATTGTAGCACTGTAGATCTCACTCTGGCACTGAATAAAGCCAGAGGAATCCCTGATCCAAACAGTTTGTAAATTACATTGAAAAATAATATGAGGTGGACAAAGGAATTCAAGAGGCCCTGACAAGACAGTCACTTTGGAGATTAATGAATACAGCTTGAGGGTAACTACATCTGTTTCATTTATAAGAGAGATAAATACTGTTTATAAGGCTTCCTGAAGAAATGAGGTTTGAAAATGGACTTGAATGAGGAGTGGGTTATAAGGGGATAAGCTGGCTCAGCTGTCATTGCAGTGTAGAAACAGAAGCAAGGCAAATACAGATTGGCAAAAATACTTTTTGCTTAGTTGAGTTTTTCAGGTGACCTACTCGATTTTGAATGTTCCATTCCTATTAATGAGAACAAAGAACAATATCCCCAAAGGTATTTAGGCTCCTAGCATCCATTGACAGTGACTGCAAGATCTGAGCCTGGATGTCCAAATCAGCCTAGCCTTTTTTTGCCTGTTTTTTACTGTTTTGAGCTTGATTCTCCCAGTTACACAGACTCTATGTAAACAGGCTCTGCTTGGTAACAATATTCTATGTCTCCACAGCTAATAATGACTCCAACCTCAAGTTCCATGGAACAGGCACAGCAAAGAGATTTTCAGCTTCCTTTGGTGCATTAGATATTGCCCCCTGGCAGACATACTGTGCTTGTGGCCAGTGGTCTATTACAGTGCTTGGTGTTTCTGTCCTTACCTCCTTCACAAAAGGCTGACACCATGGCAAACCAAACAGGGACCTTTATGGTAGTTTACATCAGTGACATCAAGGGAGATTAAGAGGCGGTCCTGAGTCAATGCTAAGACTAGAGGGAGATCACACAGATTTGTTAGGGGACATTAGTATAAGAACAGCACAATGAAGAGGATAAGGGATTGGAGTAAAAGGGGATAAAGATACAGGAACAGATGGCCTGCGTGCCAAGAAACTAATATAGGTGAGGCAAGACTTTTGTTAAGCTAGGACTGCTATTGTCTGTGCTTCGGCTAGAAAATATTTCAGTGGAGGGAAAAAGATCACAACAAAGCACCGAGATTTAGAGCATGAAGCCTTTTTAGCTTGATTTAGAATTGAGTAGATAATACTAGACTGAACTGTGAAGGAGACAATGAGAAGTGACTTTATAGTAAGGGCCTTAGCGAACCAAAAGGTGCTTGAGTGAGTGAAAGAGCTTTTCTTGCCTTAAAACTTACTTGGCTTTTTCCACATAGCTTGTTGACATATATATATATGTGGCTTCCAAAAGGCATTTGATAAGGACAGAACAAGTCCTTGTGTTTGTTTTTCTTCTCTGTAAAAAGGAGGAAGCAAAATTAGATTATGAAAAAAGAATGATGTGAAGCAGCCCATTCCAGCTAATGAAGTATGCTCATTTTCCAAGACAAATGTCCAGCCGGATACCACAAGAATCACTTTATCAGAGGTCTGCTCAATAAATGCAGAGAATAGCCCCAAGCCAGTTAAATACAGCTATTCATATTTAACAACAACATATATCTGGGTTAAATTAAAAAAAAAAAAAAAAAAAAAGGCATGCATAGTCACAATACGATGAATAGTTTTACCTAGATGAGAAAAGCAGAGGTTTAAATGGCAGCTGCTAACATCTCACACATCATGTCAATAAAACTAAGTTATGGCTTTCTGGACCAGAAACGCTCCAAAGATATGATCTGATCTTGCCACTGACATTAACAGGAGTTGGGTCCATCTTATAGTGAGACGTGCTAGTGAGAAATAAGGATAGTACAATGGGAACAGCACTAGCTGGGAAACTCGATTCAAATCCTTGCTTTGCCACACACATGCTGTGTAACTCTGAACAAGTCACTTAGCTTCTGTGTCTTGGCTCCCCATCTAGAAAATGATGATAACAGTAATCATTATCTTTCACAGTTGCTGTGAAGCTAAATACATTAAAAGATTTTTAAGTGATCAGATACAACATCATTGGGGACCATACAATAATTTGTAGCACTTTTAATCAGTGATTCTCATCACATTTTACATAGGAAGGCAGCATCATTATTCCCATTTTACAGATAGGGAAACTGAGGTATCCAGCAACTAGAACCTATGCTTCCTGAGTCCCAGTCCAATGCTCTAACCTTAAGTACCTTAAGGAAAGTGAATGCATTAAATATTCTAGAAAATTTCCTAGTAAATATTTACACAACCAGAGGAAAGAGAAATATCACAAAGAAGGTGGCATATAGGCATTACTAGTGCTAAGAACCTACTATATTTTTCAAAGTTTTCCATGCATCACAGCTCCATTCCATTACCAGCTCTTCAAACAAGTAGTTAGTTTTGCTGGTGATCTAATGTTACATATGCTGTAGTCAATTTATAACTGCTCTGATAACATGATAGGAAAATACTTTGTTGCTACATTGAAAATATTAATTTCGGGGACCAAATCCAGACCTGTTCTGAGGGAAACACCAGGGCTATATCTACATACCAAGGATAAATTTGGCCCAGAATGTCAAACCAAGGAGCACCAGAGATGCAACATATTTTCTGAGGATGTGCAGAAATGTGCATATTTTGAATCTGATTAGTCTTCCATGACACACAGTCAGGCAACAATGAGATTCAAGGAAACATTTCCAATATGTATTTCTCATCAGAAGACTGCTTCTTTTAAAAAATTATGTCACTTCCCAGAGATGAAACAAACTCATTCACCCATAATGCATAGCAGTGTGACAAGTGTTTAACACATTGGGTGTGGTATGGTTATACACAAATCTGATCTTGCAATACTTCACATGCAGTGCTCTCATTGATTTCAACAGAAGCTTTGCAAATGAACAATGACATAATGCATAGGAGGATTATCTTCTATGGCCTGATACTTGATCATGTGTCTCACTGCAGTTCTGGTACTTCCCACCCACAGGCAGGGAAGCTTTAGAACTGAAATGTTGTACAGTTGCTAACCAGTTCATGATGCAGACATATTAGTGGAAAACAGACACTGATGTCAGAACAACTGAGACAGCTGGTTCAAGTGGGCAAATTAAGATTTTTTTTCCTAACAGTGAATTCCAGTATTTGTAATATCTCAAGTGGCAACAAGTAAACATAAAATGGAAAGTTATTCCATAACACTTTTGTGTAAAGAATGGTTTCTTGTCCTCCCAGATACAGTTTGCAGTCCTACGTTATCTTCTGGACATCAGTTGGGCTTGTTTCTGATTAAACAAGCCAACTAGAGCAGTTATACATACATGTTGCAAGTAAAGGTATGATGGAAATCTATGGCATAAATTTTATAGCTTCAGGAAGCAATGAGACAGTAGACTGACCCAATAATGCCATTACTTGGTACAGGCCAGGTAAATTACTTGGAGAGAATACACATCATGTGAGTAATGACTGCGTGGTGTCTCTCTCATCAGGAGAAACCACCTCCAAGCCAATCCCTTTTAGAGTTTGCTGTTTTATTATCTGGAAACAAGTTGCTCTGAAGGCATGGCATGGAAATCTATAATCTGATGAGATGGGCCAACTATAAAAGTTAGTGAAAACATCAAGATTCTATGTTAAGTAAAGTTAGTGGAAGGTAATTTTAAGTGACCATTTAATATAAATATTTTGAAGAAAATGACAGGCATCTCCCATATTCATGCAGAATCTGCCTCTTGAAGTGAGAAAAGGAAAATCTATTTGATCTTTAATGACAAGGGCCAGATCCTTCTTACTTTACTCACACTGAATAGTTCTTTACTATGCCAGCAATCTCATTGGCTATGTCTACACTTGCTAAAATTAGTTCGAATAAATTAGTTCGAACTAACTAATTCAAAACTAATTTTAGTTAGTTTGAATTAGCTTAATTCGAACTAGCATGGCCACACTGGAATGTTAGTTCAAACTAAGCAAGCACTTGCTTAGTTCGAATTAGCGATCCCCATTCATTTCAATAGCTGGTTAATTTGAACTAAGAAATTAGTTCAAATTAACATGGCCACATTGATTAATTGGAACTAGTTAGTTCAAATTAACCCCTTAGTTCAATTACCCTATTCGAACTTATTAGTTCGAATTAAAGAAGCCCTTAATTCGAACTAACTAAAGCCTAGTATAGCCATGGCTTTAGTTAGTTCGAATTAAGCCTCCTTAATTTGAACTAACTTGCCAGCGTAGACATAGCCATTGACTTCACTGGGACTGGAGTAGGGAATCATTCAAAATAAGGATATAAAATCTGGCTCGAAGAAATCCTTTTGCCATCAAAGTATTTTTAAAGTAACTGGACTAGAAGAAAGCATCAGTGGGATTAGAATAGGTTTTATTTTATAGATATATATAATTTAAATAAATTTGTTCAATAAGCGTTAAATGTGAAAATGCCAAATATCATGTGGTCCAGCAGCCAGTCATATTAAAGTGAAATTGATCTTCTACCATTCAGACTCATCCTGTGAATAGAAGGAAAATGGTTACCATTTCCTTAAATCACAAAATAGTTGTTGGAAATGTCTTTTCTAAAAATAACAGATTAACTTCCTAAAAGATCATATGTATTTGTTACACAAGATTACAATCGCAGATCACAAACTGAATACGAGTCACCAATGTGATACAGTTGTAAAAAAGGGTAATATCATCATGGGGTGTATTAACAGGACTGTCATATGTAAGACATAGGAGGCAGCAGTTTCACCTCGCTTGGCACAGGCAAGGCCTTACCGGAGATACTGTACCGATCAGTTAAGTAGCAGCTCTGTAGAAAAGGACCTGGGGGTTATGGTGGATGGGAAGCTGGATATCAGTCAAGTGTGCTCTTGTTGCCAAAAAGGCCATTGACATACTGGGCTGCATCAGGAGTGTTGCCAGCAGATTGAGGAATGTGATTATTCCCCTCTGTTCGGCACTGGTCAGGCCGCATCTGGAATACTGTGTCCAGTGTTTTGGGCTCCCCACTACTGAAAGGATGTGGACAAATTAGAAAGAATCCAGTGGAGGGCAACAAAAATGATTAGAGGGCTGGGGCACATGACTTACGAGGAGAGACTGAAGAACTAGGCTTATTTAGTCTGCAGAAGAAAAGACTAAAGGGGGATTTGATAGCAACCTTCAACTACTTGAAGTGATGCTCCAAAGAGGAGGGAGCTAGGCTATTCTAAATGGTGACAGTCTGGGACAGAACAAGGAGTAATGGTTTCAAGTTGAAGCTGGGAAAGTCTAGGTTAGATGTTAGGAAAAGCTTTCTGACTAGGAGGGTGGTGAAGCACTGAAATGGGTTACCTAGAGAGGTGGTGCAATCTCCATCTTTGGTAACATTTAAGGCCTGATTAGACAAAATCTTGGCTGGGATGATATAGTGGGAGTGGTCCTGCTTTTAGCAGGGGGTTGGACTAGATGACCTCATGAGGTCCCTTCCAGCCCTAATATTTATGATTCTACAACATAATTTTTACTCTTCATTTTTAATAAAAGAACCATCTGAGGCTATGTCTACACTTATTAAAACTAGTTCGAATTAGTTAGTTCAAACTAACTAATTCGAACTAATTTTAGCTAGTTCGAATTAGCTTAATTTGAACTAGCATGGCCGCACTGGAATGTTTGTTCGAACTAAGCAAGCAATTGCTTAGTTCGAATTAGCGATCCCCATTATTTCAATGGCTGGTTAATTTGAACTAAGAAATTAGTTCGAATTAACATGGCCACATTGGTTAATTCGAACTAGTTACTTCAACTTAACCCTTTAGTTTGAATACCCTATTCGAACTCCTTAGTTCGAATTAAGGAAGCCCTTGATTCAAACTAACTAAAGCCTAGTGCAGCCATGGCTTTAGTTAGTTCAAATTAAGGAGGCTTAATTTGAACTAACTTGCCAGTGTAGACATAGCCTGAGATATTTTAACATGGGCCACTTCATTTCTGATAGTGGTAGGAAGTTTTTATAATATTCTTTATGAATTTGGAAAAAAACAAAATCAGATCAGAACAAACTAGTTCTAGTCAATAAAACATGCTAATTTCTATACCACATTTGAGCAGGAATTCAGTGTATCACAACAGCTAGACATTGCCTCAAAACAATAATGGCATTAAGATACTCGTTTTCAGAAGTTAGAAAAATGCCACAGTAGAAAAATAGTTATGGAAAACTCAGGGCCTGATCTTGCAGTCCATTTCTAAGAAATCTTTAGTAACTGCAGTACGTCTGTTTTCCATTGGTCTACTTGTGAAAGCAAATATGGTTTGCAGCACTGGACTCTACCAAGGCAGCTTTGAAACTTCTAGAGATCTCAGTTCAAATTCCGGTTAAGGTGACAAAAGAATACGTTCTGTGGTCTCCTTCTAGTTCCCATATGTTCCATTACTAATCTGATACACTCTTTGGCAGAACTGAAGCTGCGTGCTCAGCACAGACTCAGGACTGCTTTAAAGGTCAGGAGGAAGTTTGCATGTCAGCTGCCCACAGTCTGTTGGCTTCAAATGAGGCAAAGGCAAAATATTTTGGTTACCTGTGCCAAGGGCTCTTCAACTATGAAGCTGGGTTTAGAAGAAAAATAAGATAAATTAAACACGAGAGCTATGCCACCATTGATCCTACTACTAAGTCACTCCTTCCAAAGCACTATAATAGTTATTGCTTTTGTATCTTACATTTTTCAGTAAGACTCTAATCTATATAGTCTGCAATATGACTATGTATTTGATTGCATCAACAGGCTGGTAGAGGCTTTAAAATATTTTATTTATTTGTATTGCAGTTAGCATGAAGAAGTCCCAGCACCCCATTGTACAAAGTGCTGTATAACACAGGGTGGGTTGGGAGGAAAAAGGGTGGTCCTTGGCCCAGATTTTTTTTTGGTATGTCCTGAAAACTAAGACACAATCCCACCAAGAGTTTATAAACTAGGCTCAAGACTCAGGTCACAATTTACAACTAATCTGGAGTGTCCCCATTTTTGAGTGCCTGACTTTAAACATCTAGGGCAAAAAGCCAGCCTCACTGAAGTGAGAATGGGAGAGTTGCCAGTGATTTCAGCAGAGCCAGGATTTCACTCTTAGGCTTGATTGTCAGAAGGGCTAGTCACCTGCAGTCGCTTTCAGATGGAGTTCTGGATGCTTAGTGCCTCTGAAAAACTGGTTCTAGGTGTCTCACATTTGGCTTGTCTTTTGTATTTTTGGATGCCCAATCTTTTGATACCAATGAAGCGGTTCCATAAGAACTAGGTCAGACCCATGGTCTGTTGAGCCCAGTATATCGTCTTCCAACACTGGCCAGTGCCAGGTGCTTCAGAGGGAATGAACAGAATAGGGCAATTACTGAGTGATCTCTCCCCTGTCATTCAGTCCCCGGTCAAGAGGTTTTAACAGCAGAAGCTTGAACTTGAGTTTGGGGATGGGGCGGAGGGGGTATTTCAAATCTTTTAAATGTGAAATGAACTAAAAACCTATGTACAATCAGTTTACATAAAGAAAGTGCTGTGCTAACAGCTGACGAGCAATGTTTTTAGGAAACATTTAAGTTGCTTTATCATATGGTACCTTGAGCTATCTTCACCAGTCTGAGTTGCAATAGTCCTGTGTTATAAAAAAAACCCACAATTTTTTTTTAAAAAAGCAATTAGTTACATTCCTTTTGCATCTTCTTTAATATTGCATTTGTTTTAAGATCAGAAAATCTACTCTAATCTTTTAAAATTCACTTTGGCAAATCCAGCACAATATAAAGTCAGTGAATGAACAAAAAGGCATTTTTTATTCCTTCCAGGATGATTACAAAGATAAATTTATAAAAAGGAGACATCATAATAGGCTTATTTAGTCAAAAGTAACATCACTGAGATCATTACAAAAGCATTTCCACAGATCAGAACAAATAAGTGCTTTCCAGACATTATCAAAGCATTTTAAATTAAAACAGACCCAGAAAACAACAAAATTCAATTAAACCCTAATTTAAGATCTGATTTTACAATCTGAAGCTAAAATGAGTAGTACTTTGTCACGCGCAGTACCACTGACTCCTTAGTCAAATAGCTGGTCCTTAGAAAACACCTTCTTAGGAGAAAGCTCAGGTCTCTTAAAAACAAACAAGAAAAGACAGCGTAATGATATCTAAGTGTGTGTAGCTTCTTGGCTTAAAACAGAGCTTACAGGAATATATCTGAGAGCTCATAAGTCAGCAAAATGACATAAAACACTTTCATCTGTGCTTAAAAAGACGACAAATACAAATTTTACAAGATAAAGATAAGGAGAATTGCTTAACTGGATCTGAAAGGCAGGATGTATCTATTCAAAACTGTCCTATAAATAAGTTCCAAAGAGGTAGCCGTGTTAGTCTATTGCAGAAAAACAAGCAGAGTTCTGTGGCACTTTTAAAGACTAACAGATTTATTTATCGCATAAGCTTTCGTGGGAGAAAATACCACTTCAACAGACGCATCCCATCTGACGAAGTGGGATTTTCTCCCACGAAAGCTCATGCGATAAATAAATCTGTTAGTCTTTAAAAGTGCCACAGAATTCTGCTTGTTTGTCCTATAAATAGTGACAATACAGTGGAGGTGCACTGGATTCATTATGTTTAATCCCCCCTTTTTTTAGCTCTATCACACTAGGAATAGCTTCTAATCTCAAATGCTATTCTTACTGAGATTAACATGACCAGAGCTGTTCTCTGTTCTTCAACATTAGTGAATCAGAGCTGATAGTCTTTAAAAGTAGTATTAGCTCATTTCCTTAAAAACAGAAATCTTTCTGGTACTCCCAACCAAGAACTACAACAGTTTGATTTGCCAGGTGCTCAATTCCATGTTTGGTTCTGAGTAACAGGGACATGTGGTTCTTAGACAGTTTATAAAGATCTGTAATACAGAGATGACAATGCTAAATTATCTGATCACACAGGTCTGACACAAACCACTCCAGTGACAGTTTGAAGCCAAAGCCACTTTGGCAGGAGTTGGAAGGAAAATCTCTCTGCAGCTGTTTGAATGCACCACTCAAAAATTAGGGGCAGAAGTAATAGAGAAATTGGAGGAAGTATAGAAGAAAAGAAAAGAAAAAGAAAAGAGTAAGAAAGCTTTTAAAACATTTGAATTATATATAAAAAAGGGTGGGTGAGAAAAACAAAAGTTGTAATGCCATCTTCTTATGGCATGTGATGTGACCAAGAACCACTGAACAGATGAGATGCAATATGTAGCACAGGACAAAACAGACATCCCTGAATGCTTGAAATTGACAAAGGAAAGAAACAAATAGGTGGGCCAGGCAGTACAATATTCCCTTGTCACCTGCAAAAACTGGTCTTTGGCCCAGATCCTCAAAGATACTTAGGCACCATTGATTTTAAGTATAAGTTTCTGTTTGATTTCAATTTACTAATATAGGTTATATGCCTGATGGCCAAAAGGAAACATCTTAGCTTTCTGAAACAATGCTAGCAGGCTCCCAGATGTCTGATTTTTAATAACCCAGAAGAGCAAAGCTGCAAGGAATTTCAGGATGTCTCTACTCAATTCAAAATACATTTGGATTTCTTCCACTCTGTTCCTTGACAAGCTCCCCTTATGACATGGAAACCAGTCTGGCATATGTGCTGGCTGGTTGACAGATACAATAGACCAGTTCCAGTGGTAGGAAGTTTCCCTTTGTTCCACATGTCTCAAAGCCCATCCTCCTCACATTAAGTGAAACCAAAAGAGAATATTACAAGGTAAGGCTCTGCTCACTGCCTCTTCTGAAGGCCCATTCTTTGCAAGCTGAAATATTCATTAGTCATGACATCCCAGTGATTGGTTATACAAAGACAACTGAGCAAACTGATAAACTCTCTCCATCTGTGGAGAGCTATTTATTACCTGTATCTTCAGCACAGGAAATACATAACTAGAATGGTATTTGGGCTTGGGTCACATCTATAGCTGCTTCCACATTTTCACTCTTGAAGAATTAATTAGGAAAGTAGCAGGTGGCAACCCTCAATGCCAAATATTTAGAGCAGGTTGCCAGCCACCGCCTTTGCCACTTGACACTAGGCGGGTGTGCTCAACAGTCACTCCCACTCCATTCATTGATTCACATTCATTTTAAGGACAAATGTAGCTGCAAATAAGTCCACTGAGGCCAAGCATAGCTGTCACAATTAGCTAAAGCAAGTAATGTAAGCTAGGGATGCTTCGAAACACGCTCCTTAAATAAGATCCCAAGAGAGGAACAGAAATGATGCCAACAGTTAGAAAAACCGAGGTCCTGAGCAACTGTCACCATTATTTATTTATCACACGTTTAGCAAGGAACCTCTCTCTGCTTACAGAAATGAAGGACTCTCAGTTTAATGTAATATCCTTACAGTTCTCCTGTGAGGCAGAGCAGTGCTATTAACCCTCTTTTATGGACAGCGAACTAAGAAACAGAGACATTAAGTAACTTGCTCAAGGTCACGCAGGGAGTCTATGGCAGAGCCAGGAACTGAACCCAAGTCTACCAAATTCTAAACTTGCCAAAATCTGAATCAGTGTTTACAGGGAGTCTGGTAATTGCAAATCAGTTATTCAGACCACTAAACCATCCCCATTTATTTAATAAAGCTCCCTCAGATCAATGCAATTGAGATAGTGACAATGTAGGTCTAATTCTAAATGTAAAATTCCCATTGCACATCTGCGGGGGAGGCAAAAAGATTGGATGCTGATAAAGCAGTGTAGTTCACCAAGTGCCCGATTGACAAATTTATAATAAAAAGACATTTATATGGCACTTTTCATCAGAGCATCTCAATGTATAGTTGAAAAGTGGCTTAGTGTTATTATTCCCATTTTGTAAACAGGAAAAATGAGGTATGCAAAATTTAAGTTACTTGGTCAGTGACAGACATTAAGTGGGTGGCAGAGTGAGGGGGAGAAAGAAGATTGCCTTAATTCAGTGCCAGGTTCTAATTTCTAGACTGCTCTCAAACTGAAAACCAGTTGCACACTTAGAAACATTTTAGTATAATGCCCAGAGATTTAGCTCTGCGACTTTCAAATAGTAAAGGCAGCTGGAAAGCTGGACCCCTGACATAATTGAAAGTTCATCCCTTAAGGTATCTAAAATCTATAGTTGGCTGCAGAATCCTTCAGAAGTTATGGAAGGGAATGGCTATTACTATGCACACTGATTTACAGACCCATCTATCATAGCTATCTATAAAGGACTCTGAAATCAGCTAATCCTGCCCAAGCATTTCCAGAAGACTCTGCCTAGTAGATCTTATATTTTCCAGTCTGTAATTCACCTTTGCTTATTATTCCCTCTACTGATCTTCACTAAACTGGGTCAGAGGGGAGGTGAAAGTGACATATCCCTTCTCATTCAAAAGGGAGGGTGCATAGTAATGACACAGCATGTGGTACTTACTACTTTTAAAATCCCTTGGGAGTTTCTCACCAACCTTCCCAAAAGCTGCTAAGGGGATGACGTGAAACACTCTAACCATGTCTATCCCCAGCCATCATCATCCACTCTTTGGACAGTGCAGGTCCTTTACATCAGTGGTTTTCAACCTAACTAGACTACTGTACCCCTTACAGAAGTCTGATTTGTATTGCACACCCCAAATTTCACCTCACTTAAAAACTATTTGCTTACAAAAGCAAACATAAAAATACAAGTGTCCCAGCACACAGTTACTGAAAAGTTGCTTATCTTCTTGTTTTGACTGTATGTAACTTTAATTTGTATTGACTTTGCTAGTGTTTTTCATGTAGCCTACTGTAAAACTAGGCAAATATCTAGATGAGTTGATGAACTTTCTGGAAGACTGCTGAGGACTCCCATGGATGTATGTACCTCTAACTAATCCCTTTGGTGGATGGAAGGCTGGACCACTTAATTCCACACAGAAACTATCCCAGCAGTGTAAGTGGCACAAAACCACAACATTTAAATTAGTTAAAATCTAATTAGTTGCTAGATAAGCCATTACCTTTTCTCAAATCCAAGGGCGCCCTCTGTCTGAGTGCTGCAGAATATCAAATAAAAGTACATGATCTTTTAGGATTAGCCCTTAAACAACAGCTTTTACATATTTATAATATGAAAAGCCCCAGAATGTTTATGTTTAACTCACTATTTGCCCTAGACTGCTACAGCTGTATTGTTAAATATAGGTACTTTTACTATTAAAATCTACACTTCAATAAGACTGAAGTGGAATGGCAACTTTTTTTAACAAGTCCCCTTTAAAACACAAAATATATTTTACAGCCTACATCTAAACACTTTAAATATAAAGACAAAAGCTTCAAATGTGACTAACAGTTTTGGGTGCTGAGACAGCACAAACCTGACTAGCAGTAACTCTCATCACCCAGCACCTCAAGTGAAGTCCATGGGAATTGTTATTGGTCAGTATCTCTGAAAGTCAGACACAATCTGTCTTCAGAAAGTTCACCTGAGAGTTGTTCAGCCCAGATACCGCACTCTGGGGAAGGATGACACCATGGTATCTCACATTATCAAAATTTCCTTTTAAATGGTAACAGGTACATGCAACCTGTTCCATCACTCACCTCACATGTCTGGTTGGCTCCGTTGGTGCTCTCTTATCTGTTAAATGTACAAATATATTACAGTCTTGTTAATGTTAGGATTTCCTGAATTGTTCATGTTTGATGTCTCTGCCATAACACTGCACTCACATTATTTACTTTATAATGTGTTTTAAGATAGCATGCTTCTGTTCATGCTCCTAATATTAGATTTTCAGTATAAACCAGGGAAAATTATGGCAGGGTTTAAGATAGCTGAGGTATACATAACAGTAGCCTTGTAATAAACAAAGAAAAAAGCAACAACCAGGGAGAGGAAAATGCTTTTATAACTGTCTTAGATGTTCTTGGTGATCACAAAAAATAAAACATACCTGGGCCATTCAAAAGCTCTGACTCTTCATACTAAAGGGGGAAAACAGTTAATTTCACAATCAGAAAAAGTTAGGCATTTCTGTAAGTTCTACAAAAAGCCACTTTGGGACATAACCAGAAGTACTACACTCCTAACTGCATCACTAGCATCTGTTTCCCTAATGCAGGCAGTGGAGGAAAAAAAGATGTACAATTGGTCTTTATTTACTTCATTTTGGGATGCCTGTTTTTTTCTCTCTGTCTCTGATAGTCTCCTAAAGTCTATAAACAAACGGAATAAACTCCAATCCTTATTATCAAGGCTTATTTCATTTAATCTGACTATTTTTATATTACTCTAGCTGACAGCACAACCACATAATCAAGAGGGGCAACCCTGTTAACCACCCCTGCCCTGAAATGTTAATAATACAGATATACTCACCCAGAAATTGGTGACATTTAAGTAATTAGATATCTCACCAGAAAGTCTTTCAATCTCACTTTGAAAACAAAGCAAAATGCAAGTGGACATGTCACTCACCAGAAGTATTTTAATTTACAAAATTGATGTAGACATCAGTTTATACTGTAATCATAGCAGCTAGAAAATTGGGAACATTTATTCATCTATTTGAAATTCATTTACTCCAGACAGCAGAATCACAAATCCATTTAAAACAAACAAGGAGTCTAGTGGCACTTTTAAAGACTAACAAATTTAGACTCCTTTTTTCTTTAGTTGGATTAGAATAACACAGCCACCCCCTTGGAAGTCCATTTAAGTTTTCTGCTATGGGCTTAAATAGGATTTAAATGGACTATAAAAGTTCACCTGGCTCACCTGTACCAGGGGGGAGGGAAGGGAATTTAATCTATCCTCTCATCCTGGCCAATACAGGATGTTCCTATGATGACCTAGATTTACCAGAGCACTTAAGTACACTCTTAATTTTAAGCATCTGCTCAAGTCCCAATGAAGTAATCTGAGTTTATAACAAGTTCTCCAGTACTTGCTCAGGTCTAGTTTTCAGTGACTCTTAAGCAACGGCCCTGGTAGTTCCACAGTATACCAGAACTTGTTGTTGAGAAGTTGTCCTGCTCTTTAATCTAAACCTGCATTTGTTTAATTTCATCCCATGTAGAAAAAAGGAAAACAAGCAAAAAACTGTGGTTTAAGGGGAAATCACCTGCAAAACAAGCACAAAAGTGAACAGATTTTTCTAAACAAACACTGATAGGGATGAATCCATTTTCTGACTGGGAAGTGCTACTGAAAACAAATACATTTTAGCACAGGTGTGTGTGTACAATTTTACACCCAGTGTATGAAAACCCTAGTGCACCAATCTTACTTTTCATATTCTTCTTTCTTTAATGCCCAATCTAGGATGAAAATGGAGAAAAAAGGGGAATCATTCATTTTCCCATCAAAAGAAAAATGTTCTGTTTCTCAAAATCCCCATTACTTTCCAACTTTAAAAGATCTATGGAATTTTTTTCCACAGATAATTTATTTTTTGTGGACATTTTTGTCTTTCACTAAGTCTGTTTACAAACAATTTAAGGCCTTGATCCTGTGAAATGTGGTGTGCTACATTGACTTCTATGTGGTTCCATGCAGGTGCAGTTATCTGTCTGCATGTTACAGGTTGTAAGACTGGGGTCTAATACAGCCATAACTTACCCATAGGTTTCTATGAAAAGTTCCACTGATTTAAAGGAAAGATGTGGGTGCTCAACTCTTAAGCTCAGAGCACATATTAGGGGCTTAATTTAAAGCATCTAAATTTAAACATTTTGGACACAGTATATACCTTAAAGTCTAATTCATTTTTATCAATAGTTAATTTTAAAATAAATATCCAATTTCCTCATTGTCATCATTTTTCTCCCACAATTTTGCACCTAAGTCTTTTCAAACCTACAGATTTCATCTTCAATTCTGTTTCTAATATCTATAATGATCCATCTGGGAAACTTTTAGGATATTTTTTAGATTATGTACCTTTAGTTTTATATCGCAGCCTTGAGTTCTAATGAAAACAAAACAGAATGAAAATACTATGAGGCACAAATATAGAAACATTAACAGTGAAACCTCTATTTATTGAAAATACAGAAGTAGCTAAATGATTTCTATAACTACTCCCTGAGCAACCACAAAAAGATGTCATTTGTTTAACCACCTAAACATTTAAATACACTTATGTAAAACATATACCGCATTTTTTAGTTTTCTATTTTCTGTCCTCAAAGAATCAATTTCTTGGACCTAAAAAAGAAAAATAAATGCATTGAGAATTGTGTTAGGAAAATTTTAACATCTGTATCACCTTTGTAGATCTTGAAATTAACATCAACTATTTTCAGGGCTTATTACAATATCCTTGTCAAATTTTAGAACAATTGTAATATTGTCCTTAATTCTATAGGTTCCGTACATGATGTAAACAGCTTTTAAAAAATGAACTGATGCTGAAGGAATATGATAATCACATTGGGTTAATAAATATTGTAATCACAGACTCCGATCCTGCACTGTGACTTCAATGGAACTCTATGCAAGAACAAAATTCTACACAGAATTTATTTCAGGAATAGGGCCATTGTTGTAAAAGTATAATGTAATTAGCAGAATGTTTCTACCCAGATGGATCACAAAAATGAAACCAGACATAACGAATGTTGTGAGATTTACTCCTTCCTCAGTGTCACACTCATATTCATGCCATGTTACCAAAAAATCATAGAGTTTAAGACCATTGGATCATTCTTGTCAGACTACCCATGTATCATGCGCCATTCAATTTCACCCAGCTATCCCTATATTGAGCCCAATAACTTAAGTTAGACTAAACTGTTGTGTGCCACAGGCAGAGAACAGGAGAGATTGGGTCAGGGACCTTGGAACAAAAGGCACTGGGGGAAGGGACTAGTGCTCCTGCAGTGGAAAACATCGAGGGGGACCCTGAAGCTGCCACCATCATGGGACAGGGGATCAGGCTAGGGAGCAGTGGGATCCAGAGGAGGTGGGACAGGCATAGGAGCAAGATGCAACCCCTGTAACCCAGCTTCCTAGACAAGAGCTGACAGCCCGAGTCTCAATACCTCTCCTCCACCTCTTATCCCATTGACCCCATTCCCAGGAAACTTTTGCCCTGCTCCCCTTGCTTCCCAATTGAGGTGCCCTCATCTGATTTAGCTGGTTGTTCACCTACAAACTGGAATTTTAAGATTGTTGGTCTGCCCCACTCTGGAGATGCTACTGGATTCCCCTCTCCAGCCTGCTTGCCCCGTCCCCCCTCCCCCACCACATCTAAGGGGAATATGCCATGTTTACTGAAGGGGAGTGAAGAAGTAGATTTTTTTGTGCAGCAAAAGGCATCTTTATACTAGTGTAAGTGCATTCACACTAGAGAAAGTACAATATAATGACAGTATATTAGTAAAAAAACCCAACACTAGTAACAGACATAGTTACTGATCTGAAAGCCAGCCGTATGTAGACCACACCTCACAGTCTCAGCTACATACACGAACCTCAGTTCTCACAGTAATAATGTATCTGTAAATGTCTTCAAGAATCTTTTTTATGTATTACTTACAGACTGACTGCTGTCTAAAAAGGAATAGATTTCATGTACAAGTCTCTTTCTCTGGTCTTTATTTTTCCTACAAAATACAGAAATTTTAGACTATATTGTCATTTAAAAATATATTTTAATGTCCATTAAATGTAATCAAATGAAAACAAGTGAGCTAGAAGTACAAAAGCAAAGAACATGAAAGGGCTCCGCTTCTCAGAAAAGATACTTACAAGATTTGCAAATAGGTTTCATTTTTCACCAGCACCTGCTCACCATTTTCTGTATGAAATATGCATACATTATATGATTACATTTTAAAGAACATAATAACTCTTCCAAAAATGTCATAATCAGGAATAACAATACCAGCAGAATAAATGTCACACAAACCCATTGCTTTAAAGCAACAACTATACAGGCCTCAATCCTGTAAGTGGCTCCAGGTCGGCAAATTACTGCACCTTCACATTCACCTCAGTGGGTCTCCATGTGAGAACAGAGATCTGCCTACATGGCTCAGTTTACAGGATCAGGGCCACAGTTTGCAGGAAGACAATATTCAGGATTGAGGGTGCTCAGCACCTTGAAGAATCAGCCCTTAAATTTTCATCTGAGATTGTTTGTTGGCTAAAATAATGTTGGAAATAAATTATTGATTGAAAAGGCTGGACCCGATTAGTCTGGCGTACATCATTCCTGAAGAGTTCTTTTCACAGCTATCCTTTTTTCCTTTTTTTTTGCCAGGTGAGATGCCTCACATACACATTCAAGAATTAGACCTTACCCTGTTTTTCAAGTAATGGCATTTTGAATGAGGAATCTGAAATCAGAAGGAGATGAGCTTAGGCTACAATCTACAGTTATTCCTTCCTTGTAGGGATGCTACAATTTTTAACCTTAATTCCCCATCAGGTGTCTTTCTAGAGCAAAGTAAAGCCAAATCCATAGATCTAGCTTTGGTGCGGGATATACAAACAGCTTGAAGCCTTGACTAAGTAAGAACTTGGGGTGGGGCAGCATAGATTCACTTTCCAGTACATGAACTAGCTAGATGACCCAGAGCTTCCCAGGAGGGGCCTGTGAGTTGGGGACATCAAAGGGAAAACCCCAATTTTCTCCTTTGTCTTCACTGTACAATTTGGGGAGGAGGACGCTGTAAAAGAAGTCCACCTCATCCTTCTATACCTCCCTGTAACTTGGGGAGTGACAACAGGAGGAATTTATACCGATTCTTCCCATGTAATGGGTGGGGATGAAACATCCCCAATCTCCCCCTTAATCACACCCAGAGATTTGGGAGGGGGCAGACTGAAACCTTCATGTCCCCTGGGTCCTGTGGCACTTTTAAAGACTAACAGATGTATTTATAAATTATAAATTATAAATTTATAAATTGATAGATAAATCTGTTAGTCTTTAAAAGTGCCACAGGACTCTGTTGTCTTTCTACAATAGACTAACACGGCTACCCCTTTGGAATTTGACTTCATGTCCCCTGTTATTCAAAACCAGGAATCTGGGGAGCAGCTATAACCCCCCAGCCCCTGCACCTCCAGAATTTAAGGGGCTATAGTAAGACAGCCTCCCCCGTTATTTATCTCCTAGAACTTGAGGGGGCTACAGTGAAACCCCCATGTCTGCCACATTTAACCCAAGAATTTGGGGGGCTCCCAACATGCCCCTTCACCTCCAGGAATGTGGACAGTTCTCAACAGCTCCCCATTCACCTCAGGAATATGGAGGACTCCCCACATACACCCATGCACCCCAGGGATTTGGGGGCTCCCCACACACACCTATGCACCCCAGAGATTTGGGGGCTCCCCACACACACCCATGCACCCCAGGGATTTGGGGGCTCCCCACATACACCCATGCACCCCAGGGATTTGGGGGCTCCCCACA